>VUQS01062219.1:0-10956 GCA_015108495.1 Heterochromis multidens
GGCCATAGTGGAGTTTGGAGTGTGACTGTTTGAGGTTGTGCACAGGTGTCTTTTATACTGATAACGAGTTCAAACAGGTGCCATCAATACAGGTGACGACTGGAGGACAGAGGAGCCTCTTAAAGAAGAAGTTACAGGTCTGTGAGAGCCAGAAATCTTGCTTGTTTGTAGGTGACCAAATACTTATTTTCCACCGTAATTTGCAAATAAATTCTTTAAAAATCAGACAATGTGATTTTCTGGATTTTTTTTTCTCATATTGTCTCTCATAGTTGGGTTTTTTTTTCTCATATTGTCTCTCATAGTTGAGGTATACGTATGATGAAAATTACAGGCCTCTCTCATCTTTTTAAGTGGGAGAACTTGCACAATTGGTGGCTAACTAAATACTTTTTTGCCCCACTGTATGTCTGTAAGATGATAAACAAAGCATGGATATGTGTGAGCTGTGTGTGGGCGGGTTTGACCAGGATGCAGCAGCCTTTACAAAGAACGCAGTAATCAAGACAACAAAGGTCTCTACATGGGGGTTAATTACAGTGCAGGGAAAATTATTGCTGAATGAGGCTAATGATGTGTGACATTAGCCACTGTGATCAGATTGGGGATATAATTAAGCAAATCATCCAAAAACAGCATGAAAACAAGATATTCTGTTAGTCAGCATTCTCAATATGACCCTTCTTAAACAAAAAAAAAGACATCCAAAGATATCCAAAAATTAGTACTATTGAAAAGAAAAACAGATACCATTTCAGCAGTTATGATTAAAAAGAAAACTAAATGCCCACCTCCATTATCCCAGATTTGAGTTACTTTTGTGTCTTTTTTATGCAATCAGATAGAATGGGTTTGCAAACCTCTGCAAACTGGAGAGCAAAACCATACACACTGCACTCAAAACACTTTTTTATTTCTGATTCAAATGTAAATTCAAAAGTGTTGTTTGAAGATCCAAATGTTTTTATCACTGTTGAGCAAAATCTTGTTTGCAGGAACCATGCTGAAAAAGACACATCTTTTTAGCCAGTCACGACTGGAGTGACAGTTTGTGTATAAATAAAATGACGTTTTGCTCATGCAGATATTTTTTTAAGATCTGCATATGTTTCATATTGCAATCTAGTTTAAAAAAAAAGCTGAAGGCTGGCAAAATAATAAGAATTGATATGAACACCAGTTCCTGCATAATGTTCTTGCTGTTATATATATATATACCTGCATATTGATTTTCTGTCTTCTCCATGGACTCCCTCCCTCATTAACTAACTGTAGATGTTGCCAAGCTGTCACTCTGATCAACACCGTCCAATAAAGACGTGCCTCTTTCACCGTAGGTGCTGCCCACGAGATTCAGATCAACAATGAGCAAAACTTTTGGATTTGTATTTTAATCACAATTTTATTTTACTTGCAATAAAATATTACTTGAGTCCAGAGTCTATGGTTTTGCTCCCAATTCAATCTTGATTGCAAGCCTATTCTGATTGTTTATTAAATAAAAACAAACTACACACAATCTGGACTTTCTTACTAATCAGAGCAGTATAAAGCAGCTCCCGAGATAGTTTTCTTCGCTTGGTGTATATAGACCAAACTAGAATATTTTATGCTTGTGTTCAAAACACATAACCCATTATTAATGCTAGAGAATCATTTCTTTTTACTTAAGAGTTTTTTATAGTTAAAACTCAAAAAGATGGGTACATCCATCCAAGTTGTCTTAAATGTCTTTTCTGGGACTTGTCGACTTGCATGCATTACAAATGACTGGACAGCATACTGTAAATGGTCTCAGAGATGACAGTGAAAGTGCACATTAAAAGCTAAAGTTTGAAAGTGCACAGCAGGCGGCTTCATTAGGAAACAGAAAACTACAACTACACAGTTTCTTCTCAGTGTTGACCATCAAAACAAACTGAGAAATCAATAAAAATGGAGCAGAGGACAGATCAGGACCACAAACAGAACAGAGTTGCTTTGAAGAGAAAAACTTCAGAAATGGACAACAAACTGTTTATTTCACATATTTCACTGAAAAAAGACACACATGATGGCGGCATGGACACTGCAAAATATAACAGCGAGAAGAGTAAAAAAACATTAAGTTAAACTGTCCTTATAAAAACAATAATCAAAGTAAACTTGTGTCACATGTAACATCATCATGTACATGTAGTCTGTCCCACAACATAAATTAAAGCTCAAATGAATGTGTAAATAACTCAAATATATTTATGAAAATTTATTGAAAAAAAACTTAAACCTTTAATAATTTACTGAATTATACTTGCATGAGCACAACACTGTTATATTACTGCCTTTTATGATAGCTGTCTATAGATACAGTGCAACAGTGCTTTTATTTAGCAGACTGTGGTTAAACAATTTGATTTTCATGAAAAAGTTTTCACAGAACTCTATACCTAAGTGGAAATTTTAAAGACTTGTGTTTAAAATTTCTAAGACAGCCAGATCTTCATAATTCCATCATTTTTCCATTGTGGGCCTCATTCAATAATACGTACATGGAAACGCTCTGCAAAAAATTAGTTTACATGCAAAATCAGCATCAGATTCATGACACATGCACACTAGCCAATTTTGATGAATCCTGCACTGGTAAGGCAAAAAAGCAGGAGAGAGTGTGACTGAAGAAATTTTATTAATAGTGTCCGAGAAGGAAGCCAGAAAAGACAACGCTTTCCACTAAAGAGATGATTATTAAAAATAAACAAAACAACAACAAAAGAAATGCTTAGGCTCTATACAGTACAGTTAGAAAAAGACTCAACAAGTATGGCTTATTTGGAAGAGTTTCCAGGATAAAGCCTCTTCTGTCTAAAAAGAACATGGACGCATGACTTAGGTTAGCAAATTTGCATCTGAATGAGACTTCCGGAACAGTGCCTTTTGAACATATGAGACCAAAGTGGAGATGTTTGACCTTAATGCAAAGTGCCGCATTTGGCAAAAAAATAAATAAATGCAGCACATCAACACAAACACCTCATACCAACTGTAAAGCATGGTGCTGGAGGGCTTATGATATGGTCTTGTTTTGCAGCCACAGGACCTGGGCACCTTGCAGTCATGAACTTCTCCTCTTCCTCATATTGGTGATAAAAGTGATTCTACAAGCTATTAAATCACTGGATGAACTTAGTTTTTCACAGGACTGCATAGAGTAGTGCTTTGTGAGGTAGATAAGAACATATTTAGTAGGTTTAGAAAAACTTAGTTATATTATTTGATTTGAATACTTTTTTTGTGATATTTATTATTTTTCTATTGACTATTCTGGGTTTTTTTTGTATATTATTCTATATATTTTATAATATTGTGTATATACAATATATTGTATCTTATTTTAAAACTTACATTTTTTTTATTGCCAATGTCTTCTCTGTTTCTTTCATCTTTGTTTCATTTTGTCAAGAACAGTCATCCAATTTTGTTTTACGTACGATGTTCTGACAATAAAGGTATTCATTCATGGAGTTAAATATTTACTGTACTTTAGTTCTGTTGAGGAAACTCTAACTTCTAATGCAATGCTGCACTACAGTTACTAACTTTTTGCTAGCTATGCCTGCCTGCTGGTTTGTGTCATAAAAGATAAAAGATGCTCCCAGTCACTACTGCATGGACTCTGATTGAAATCAGTGTTGCCAGTGCAAGATAAAATCCCCATTTTCCAACATGTTTTGGTGTCTCTTTGGGGTGTTGTCGTTATGATGTCAATCTCTATTTACACTCTATTAATTTTAGAGCTACTTTTTATGGAAAACAGTTGCCTGGAAACAAAGCCAATGAGAGAGATGAGAGTGAACCAAAAGAGTAAATCGGGGTGCAGTACAACAATAACAAAAAGGCTCTAAAAAGCTGAGGGGACATGCAGAGTTTAATGATAATTCTTTGTAGTCTGTGTACCATTATATTACACATAGTTATCTTACAAAAAAGACTAAAATTTGTCCTATGTGGCTATATGACCCCTGCAACCCTAACTTGGACAAGTGGTTGACAAAATGGATGGATGGTTGCATGCCTTCAACAACCAGCAAGTTGCAGTTTACATCTATGTCCACCCAGAGTCACATAATTACATATACTATAGACTTTCAAGGAATATATTGTATCCAAAACCAGACAATGCCTCAAATGTGTTTGTTGCTGCAGAGAGGCTACAAATTCTAAAAAAGTGAAACACATTTTCAACCTAGCAGCAAAAAGATTAGTACAATCACTCAAGTTCCAAGCAATTTTCTTGGTCTCAATTAGCATCACCAATACAGCATCAGACAAAATGTGAAATATAGTCAAAATCTCCCTCTTTCTCTTCCTAGGTTAAGAGTAGAGTTTTAGCAGAAAATTACTACATCACAATGATGTTCGATCCTTTGCCTATAAAATGTAATTATTTCATCATTTTATTCTGTTAGACGTGTGTGTGAAATTTTGTCATATGAATTCTCGAATTATGCCCAAAAAACTCATTTTTGAGAGGTCACAGTGTGTCTAAGTAGACAAGCATGCCAGACGTAATGAAATTCCCTCCAGGCATCCAAAACCATGACTAGTACAAGAATGAAACAGTCTGCTGGACGGACAGTAAATCAAAAGGCATAATACCTCTATGGCTGTCACCAGTGCAGAGTAATCCAAAGTAATGATGCTGCTTTAAAGGAAAAATTTTGTTCTTGCTTATCTGTAGTGCCTGTGCAAAAATAATATTAAATCACCAATAAAGCATATTAATAGAGCACTTTTTTTTACAAATAAAAAATGGTTTCACATATAGTACCTCACCAATAATAAGACCATTTTAAAATGGTTAATAATTTTTTGGACCGATCAAAAATCTTTTTTTTATGTTTCATATTAGCAGGGTTTTTTTTATACCTTCATCAGATCAACAGAAGACACAGTGCATTTGATGACAGCAAACTTTTATGCTGGTAACTGATAAAACTGTAATAGGCTACAGCTCTGCTCCTGAAAAGTGCATGGGAACCGGTGTTAACACAAAATAGAGTAGCTTCAGCATGAGAACGTCTAAGTGCTTGAGTGGCTGACAAAAAATACATACACACACTTGAATGAATCCCTATCAAAGTCTCTGCAGTGCCTTGAAGATAGCTGTTCACACAGGCTCCCTATTGAGCTTAAAAGAAACGTCACATTTTAAACTGGTAAAAAAAATCCAGATGTGACAAGCAAACAAGGACATCTAAGAAGAGTTGAAGCTATAATTTAAACCACAATTTGTGTTAAATGTTTTTTTTAAAAACTAAGAGAGGCACAAAATTAAAGCTGTGTTCAATTTTTCATTATAACCTGCTCCGTGTCGATTGTCAACAACAAATCCCACTTCCTTTGTATTCAGAGTGGCACGCTGTAGGATGACATGGGGTTTGAAAACTTTCTGAAGGCATTTTACTCCTACTTTTAAAAGACAGATAATCTCTATTTTAAAGTCATGAAAATTGATTTCCACTCTGAAGCTATAGAATGATCCCCGTCTGGGGAGCCAACTTCAACAAAGTTAGACTAAATGTATTAAGATCAGCAAAGACTGGCCACGAGCGGCTGCCAGAAATTAATGTAAATGAGAGTCACGCTCTTACTGAGACCTTTCCTCAATTCATATTAAGAAACAGAGCTTGTGTAGAGAAAGTTTTGTGAGACTCTTAGGATAAGGACATAGGAATATGAGGGATGTCTACATGTTGAAGAATTCAAAATTACATGCTATGTAAAGATTAGTCTATAGTTGCACCACCAAGAGTACTACAAAGATTCAGCTGTTCAGAATTTACATTCAGAATGTAAATTCTTGCTGCTATTTTTACCACATACAAGGAAAAGTAAGGCATTTAAACAGAAAAATAAACAGAATGTATGGCTGGGTAAGTGGAGTAAATTATGGTGGACAGATGGAGATGAAGGGTGTGAGGAAAGAAGATAACATCGAGAAAAGCAGTGTGGGGGAAAGAAAACAGCCTTGTATTTTTTCTGTGTTAAACTGGGCGTGAGACCGGGAGTTAGCAGCACTGAAAAAGTGTGGTTATGGTTTGTGGTTTTCAGTCAGTGCTAACGTCTCAGTAGAGCTCTCAATAAGGAGGAACAGACAAAATAGACCCTTCAGAATGTAAGAGGCCATGCTGGTGCCTCACAGCCAGAGAGGACAGGCAGGAAAAAATAAAACAACTACCAAGTGGGACGTCAAGTGTGAGCTGTTAACTGAAAATTATTGTCATTGTGACAATGGCTGTCAAATGCACTTTGATTCAATTTCCTTTTCTTATTGTTGACAGCAAACTTAAACAATTCAATCTATACAGGAATAGTCCCACACATCCCCACATAAAACCATTTTTGAGACTTCTGTTGTTGTACAGATAATGTAGATTACAGTGCTTTAGAGGTGCTGGTGGATACTGTTTCCTTTCGGGATAGTCAGGCAAGCCTTCCCCATGTTCCCAGTGGGGAATGTTAATAGCTGCTAACTAGCTTTATAGTTAGCATATAGATATGACAGTAGTTTTAACTTCACTTGCACTTGTAGAAAACATCAACTGCCGCTTTAAGATATGTCTGTAGACTGTGGGATGTGGACCTTTCACACCCTGTTATTATATGCAACATTTCAATTAAAGTAAAAACAAAAGTAAGGTAAGAGTCTGCTGGCATATTGATATATTTGTGTACCTTTTCATAGCACTTTAGTACATAAGAGGATTTAAATCATCTCTGAGACATATAGTCCAACAAAAAGCCAACAACCCCATAGCACAACAACAATAAAGCAAAAATATTACAGATAAAAGGACACAAGAAGGACAAAAGTAGCAGCAGTAGTTTTAACTAGTAGTAGTTTTGAGTGCTTTTAACACTCAGTTTCACTTTAGGCTGACTTTGTAGGCCTATATTATGACTTCTATCTTCTCCACAGAATGTGGCTAAATAAAAAGACCAACAACACCACAAACATGAACGTGGGCAGCCCACATTAGCTGCTGTTCCACACACTTTTAACACTGCCCCCAAATGACAGTAGGCATAGTACTGATGGGCTACAAATTCAACACCATGCCAGGACTGTAAGCATTAGGTGTAATAGGTGTTGTTTTCTATTTTGCATATGGCACTTCTATAAATGCAACATAAATCGAGCAAAGCCTATGCGCTAGAGTGCTGCGTCAACACACATAACGTGGCTCACTCTCCTCACATCATATGGGAAGGCACACCCTCACAATTTGATGGTCTGTTTAAACTGCAACTGTTTAAACTTTTGAAAACACACAGTTACAAAGTGCTTCACAGTTTGGATCAAACTACACATTAAAGATATATATGTCCCAACATACAGACATGTAGTCAAGCATATGGTCTTACATTCATTCCTGCATACACACTTCCATATACACATTAGATGCAAACAAGAGCCAAAAATAATGGGCAAAAGATGTAAAAATTAGTTTTGAGCAACAGTTTGAAATAAACCACTGATTCAGCCGACCTGGCTGAGGAAGGCTGTTCCAACGTTTAGGAGCTACAACCTCAAAAGCATGGTCTCCTCTGGATTTAAAATAAAGAGCATGGAACAGTTAAAAGATCCTGATCAGATGATTGAACAGGCCGACTGCTGGTTTAAGATCTCAGCATGTAGGGCTTTATTTTTTATTAATAACCTTTTAAAATAAATTCTGAATTTCACTGGAAGCCATTGAAGGGAACCAAGAATAGGGGTGGTGTGAGAGTGCCAGCTAGTTTTTGTAAGCAGCCTAGCTGCTGTGTTCTGGACTAACTGAAGATAGGATAAGGAGGACTGAGAAATATACAGTGAGTTAAAATAATTGAGATGGGTGAAAATTAAAGTGTGTACTAAAAGTTCCACATGGTTGGGGGTCACTAAAGTTTTGATTTTTGTGATGTTTCTTAAATGAAAGAAACATGACTGGATGAGATCTGTAGGCTCCAGGGGAATATTGCCTCATCACCTCCCAACTTTATAAGTTAAACGTTTGTGGGAAATCTGCATTTAGGATTCATCACCTCAGTGGCTTAAATACTTATAAAAGTAGAGAATTAATATATATACTGCAACCAAAAAGCTCAAATGTAAAAATACTTTAAAATACATTCTTCTCCCTTTCCTTAGTTTAACCCATCAGGGCCATAAAAGTTTAATGTCTCTGTATCTTATCTAGTATTGTGCCTGTTTGGCCCAATAATTAATTTATACTGGCCTTATCATAGCATTTTGTAATTTGCTCTGGTATAATTTAATGGTCTGCAGTGTTGTTTACTGTTAGCGTTTTTTAATTCTGAATAATAACCTGGGACTACTACTTCTACTTTGATTTACCCAAGATATTCTATACTTTTCATTCCAGATATCATACAATCTATGGTTTCTTGGCAGGAGTAAAGATTAGAATCAGAAACTCAAGAAACATCTCACATGTTACCTATATTCAACATAATATTGAGTATTCAGTCCTATACTTCTCAGCTCTTTCTTCTTTTTGCAGGACTGGAGAAAAGTGCACTACAAGAACACAAAGCTAAAAACTGCAGGAATAAAATATACTAGAGGAACAAAGAGAGAGAGGACCAGCTGAAATCTGGCAAAAAAAATGTACTGAAGGAACATAAAACTGAGGGAAAATTGGGTGAGTGAATTTAGAACAGAGCAGTGCACACATGCGCACACACAGAGCTGCAGGCGGCAGTACAATGCAGCCTTGTTATATTCACCTTCAGAACAGCCAGTGTTCAGGGCAATTATCCAGGGACCAGCCACACCTAAGCCCACAAGTCGATCACAGGGCTATAGTTGGACAAACAACCCCAACTGTGACTATTAAAGAAAATACTCAGCATCTCCTCTCCCGAACATATTTTCACTGCTTCAGTCAGAGCTAGATGCCATGTGCGCTGTAAAGCAGTGGGGAAATGCAGACAGAGAGAAATGCCAGATTGAAAATTCTAAATGGAGAGAGCAGCTTTGGTCTTGGACACTTTTTGCAGGCTAAATGCAAACAGTGGGGTGGCAGCTGCCAACTGTCCAGAGCCATCAGTTCATCAGTTCAGCCATGCTGGAGTTGATGAAATGTGTGAGGACACACTGGGGGAAAGGAAGCTGCCTCCTTCTTTTAACTGTGTGCACATCCTAGAATATGTTAAGGTAGTCTGACTGACTGTCACTGTGAGATGGAAAAAGCAGGAGAATCCATGAGCAGCAGTCATTAGGCTGCATAAAGAATGTAAGAATGTTTTTTTTTTTAAAGGGAAAATGTGCCAAAAGTTTGCCAGTAGTTTCACTGATCACTCTGTAATGGCCAGTGCAATTCATTGATAATTTACCAGTTTAATATGTGTATATTTATTCTAAAGGCGTCTAATCTCTCTCTTTGTTTGTCACCATATTTACAGCCCTGAAGCTTGCATTTTGTCCCATCACTAATTCATCTTTTGATTTGTGCTGATTTGCTTTGTGTTTGAACAGTTATCTCACTGTGGTGATCAGCCTGATGAGATTGATATTATATGCATTATTATCATCAATGTTGAAAAACATGTATACTCACTGGCCACTTCGTTAGGTGCACCTGTTCAACTGCTTATTAATGCAAATACCTGTAGACATGGTCAAAACAACTGATGGAAGTTCAAACCAAGCATCAGGATGGGGTAGAAAGGTGATTTAAGTGACTTTGAATGTTGCATGGTTGTTGGTGACAGATGGGCTGGTCTGAGTGTTTTATAAACTGCTTACCTAGTTGTTTTTTCCCACACAACCATCTCTAGGGTTTACAGAGAATGGTCAGAAAAAGAGAAAATATTCAGTGAGCTGCAGTTCTCTAGCTGCCTTGTTGATGACAGAGGTCAGAAGACATCAGTCTGACTGCTTTGAGCTGATAGGAAGGCAACAGTTACTCAAATAACCACTTGTTACAACCAAGGTATGCAGAAGAGCATCTCTGAACACACAACATATCAAGCCTTGAAGCAAATGGACTACAGCACCAGAAGACCACACTGGGTGCCACTTCTGTCAGATAAAAACAGGAAACAGAAGTTACAATTCACGCGGGATCACCGAAGTTGGACAGTAGAAGATTGGAAAACCATTGCCTGGTCTGATGAGTCTCAACTTCTGCAACATTCAGATGGTAGGGTCAGAATTTGGCATAAACAACATGAAAGCATGGATCCATCCTGCCTTGTAGCAGCTGATCAGAGTGGTGGTGGTGGTGTAATGGTATGGGGGACATTCTCTTGGCACACTTTGCGTCCCTTAGTACCAACTGAGGATCCTTTAAACACCACAGCCTAGCTGAGTATTGTTGCTCACCATGTCTATCCATTTATGACCACAGTGTACCAATCTTCTGATGGCTGCTTCCAGCAGGATAATGTCTCATGTCACAAAGCTCAAATCATCTCTCTTGATGCATGCTCAATAATCCAGGTAAAAGAATCCCAAAAAGCTGAATTCATTAGATACATCTTTCAAGTACCGCGTTGACACTCTCCCATTTCACCACATCCCTGACTGTGGAGGCCATTTGAGTTCAGTGAACTCATCGTCATGTTCAAGAAACCAGTTTGAGATGATTTGAGTCAGGATTGCCGTGACTTATACATTGGGGGAACCAAACAACCTTTGGCTAAGCAGATGGCACAACACAGAAGAGCTACCTCGTCAGGCCAGGACTCCGCAGTCTATTTACACCTACAGGCCAGTGGCCACTCTTTCAGTGATGAGGATGTACACATCCTGGACAGGGAGGAACGCTGGTTTGAACGGGGAGTCAAGGAGGCCATTTACGTGAAAAGGGAAAGACCATCTCTGAACCGAGGAGGGGGCCTAAGGGTACATCTGTCACCATCTTACAATGCTGTGATTGCAGCCATTCCCCAATCTCTGTGAATGGTACT
>VUQS01062223.1:0-11236 GCA_015108495.1 Heterochromis multidens
GATATTGGTGGGGACTCGGAGAGTGTACCGTGAGTGCAGCCTCATGTGTTTTACTGAAACATGGTTGAATCAAAACATCTCAGACTCAGTGTGGATCTGCTTAGTTTCATCCTCATGCGGTTGGATGGAGATGCTGAAGCTGTTGGCAGGAAAGAAGGCAACAGCTGAAGCTCCATGTGAAGTTCTCCATGAAACTGTTGCTAGGATACAGACTAAACTTCCAGAGGCACTCTTCATAATATCAGCAGACTTCAATCATGTTTCCCTCTCCTCCCACCTGACTGGATTCAACAATTTGCTGACTGTCCTGAGAAAATAAAACCCTTGATCTGCTGTACACCAATGTCAAAGAAGCTTACAGAGCTACTGCCTTACCACCACTTGGCAGATCAGACCACAACTACAACTACAACTACTACTTACAATTCTCATACAACTAGCAGATGAGCTATGTCAGACATACGAATTTCTCTTTGGGATCAATAAAGTTATTCTTATTCTTCTCATTCTTATTCTTATTCTTATGTCCAGTCTGTCTCCGTCTCGTCTGTGTCCTGTCTTCAGTGTCTCTGTGTTTCATTCTTTTGTCTCCCCAGTCTGTTGCGTCTACATGTCTGTTTATCCCCAGTCCCAATGTCAAGTTCATGTGTCTTACTCAGAGTCTCAGCGTGTGTGTTATTTCCCATTTTACTTTGCTAGTCCCTCGTCTCATGTGTGTCATGTTCAGTTTTGCTTCCCCTGTCTCATCAGGTTCATTCTTTTCAGTTGTGTTCCCCAGGTGTCTCTGCCCTAATCTTCTCCTGTGTATATATTGTCTGTGTCTCCCTCTGCTCATTGTCACAATCTCCCATGTGTTGTGGGCTCTTCCGTCTGTCCGTCAATGTTAGTTTTTTCAGCCAATTAGCTCCAGTCTTACTCTGCCTTATGTTTTGTTGAATCTGCCATTTGCCAGCTAATAAAGCTGTGTTTAAGTTTAAATCTGTCTGCCGAGTCCTGCATTTGGGTCCACACTCTCCGCTTGCCACACAACGTACCACTTCAATTTCTTCAGTCTCCAGTCTCCAAAGTAAGTATGGGCAGTTTAAGTAAAATTTATTTACATAGCGCTTTTCACATACACGTCACAAAGTGCTTTACAGAGCCACATAAAAAATACAAACTTTATAAGATAACAAATGCATATGCAAATGCAAAAGGCTGTTGCCCAGTAAAATGCACAACCAATACATAGATTACTAATTTTTAATTACAACCCGAATTCCGGAAAAGTTGGGACGTTCTTTAAATTTGAACAAAATGAAAACCAAAGGACTTCTAAATCATATGAGCCAATATTTTATTCACAACAGAACATAGATATGTTCTCATGCAACCCTCCTGTTTCTGACAGTTTGGTCAGAAATATGCACGAGTAGCCCACTGGAGGTCATTTTGTTGGATTCTGGCAGTGTATGTCCTGTTTCTCCTTGCACAAAGGAGCAGAGACTGGTCCTGCAGCTCATGTAATGGCCTGTCTCCTGGTATCTCTACCATACTCTTGAGGCTGTGCTGGGAGACACAGCAAACCTTCTTGCAACGGTACGTATAGATGTGCCATCCTGGAGGAGCTGGACTACCTGTGCAGCCTGAATGGGTTGCAGGTATCATCTCATGCTTCCAGTTGTGACAAGGACAACAAAAAGCAAAACTCAAGAAAAATCAGTCAGGAGGGATAAGGAGAACTGGCCACCTTTCATTGAGGATAGGGAATTGTGTCATTCTGTTTTTTTAACTGTGAACCTGAGCTGTACCTGCTGTCAACTGTACCTGAATTAAAAAAGTTTTTCTGTCTATAAGTGGCCAAATTTCTTGTTTTGCACCAGGTGGACTTGCCAGTGTGTTCAGTATGAGCCTAAGTTTAGGGAACCGTTGTTTGAATTGCTAAATGTCTTTAATATTTGTTCTGTTCTGTTTGTATCTGTCACGACCTGTAGATAATACAGACAATGTACAGACAGAGCACTTTAAATGTATAACAAACTGTTAGAAATTACACCTAATTTCAAGCTTTGTCATCAAGAATGTTAAAAAGGGGCAATTGTTCACTAACTGTTTAAGAGTCATTCTATAATTCATTCTACAATTTATGTCATTCAACCAGTGTTGGAGGGCAAAAATTTCCTCATACTTTTAAATAAGTGAAAATTTATATAAAGTAATGAAGTGGTCTTATAAGAGAAGTACATTTTTTTTTTATTTAAAAATGTTTTTAAAGATAAATATTGCAAATGGAAATGTAGTAATGTATTACAGATGGATTATGACATTTTGAAATAGTATAGCCAATATTTTAATAAGTATAACTCTTTCAAGGTTAATACCTATTAAATACACATGCCTTCATGTAAAACCGTATCTGAATAATCAATTTATACTTGATATCTGTAATTAACAGTATATTGTAATTGCAATAAAATGTTTTCAACATTTTTAAAAAGGTAAATCCTTTAAATTTATATGTGGGAATACCTTTAAAACATCTCTTGAATATTTTTATGTAAAGTTACACAATCCAAAACTTTTTTTATGGGTGGTATATCATTTATTGCATTAAATATGGATTAAATGTACAATATTTTTCACATAAAATTACACCATAAAACCCAACTAATTACAGTACTTGAGTTCCTGATTATTTGTATTACAGCAGTGTTTGACCATAATGTTGGTAAATTTGTTGTTTTTTACACATGTAAATACCTTTTATTTAACATAAGGCATCCACACAAATACAGACTATTTTTCTAGTAATCCAGTAGCCAGAATATTACCCATTTTTTTACGGAATAATTTTTAAAATTTTATTAATATTTTTTATGTATGTACAGCCACTACTTTGCTTTTTGAAAGAAAAATACAGACACATTGATTTTGGCAAATATTAAAAATGGGGCTTTTGCTAACTTTAAGGATTAAGGGAATTTACCCCCCAGCTTAAAAAGGCTGCTCTAACATTGCAGTAACGAGAACAGGCAATATGCCCATCAGCAGTTTATACAGTTCCCCCAGCAAGACACTGAAGCCCACTTCCACTTTTGTTGTCAATGATGAGTTCAGTCTCTCACACCAGCAAAAGCTCAACCCAGATCTGCAGACAGGGCATTTTTCAGTTTTCTGCAGCTCTCCCATATCAACTTCCTTCATGATAAAAATAGTCTGACATAAAGGCAATGATATATGATCTCAGTCATTCATCTAAATTGGACAAATGAGGCCCACAGGTCTGAGCTGTGAAAGGCCCCCACCCATCTCTTCCATGATAGGACTGACAGGGCCAATGTGTGTGTGTGTGTGTGTGTGTGTGTTGGGAGGGTGGGGATGTGTTTTTATGCATGAGGATCTATTTATTCTATGGCAAGAAGACTGTGTGTGTGCATGAATATAAATACATATTAACTCTCTTCTATGACCCTCCATAGCATGTTTTCAGAATGTGTGTGTGTTCGTGTTTATGCTCTGCATGTGAGAGCAAGAGAGTGAGAGGCGGCATTGTTGCATCTGCTTCTCATTA
This sequence comes from Heterochromis multidens, assembly GCA_015108495.1. Classification (NCBI taxonomy): domain Eukaryota; kingdom Metazoa; phylum Chordata; class Actinopteri; order Cichliformes; family Cichlidae; genus Heterochromis; species Heterochromis multidens. Next base: position 3,551 of record VUQS01062223.1, read on the forward strand.
AAGGGTGCTAATGAACGCATGTGTGTTCCACCTGGTTTGGTGGAGTGGGGGTTGATGAGGGCCTTTCCCAACTCTCCGGTTGTAAAAAAAGAAAAAAAAAAAAGCTGTCTTAAGACAAACAGGGGAGCTCGATCCCCAGACACTCACCTGACAACAGTTTGGTGGTTCCTTCTTTAATGATGAGGGTGATGCCCAGTGGCGGGCACAACTGTGACTGTACCTGAAAAAAAAATAAGAGTCCCATTACACAGTACCTGAGAAGAGCCACAGCATTTCTACAGGCTTAATATTTACATGTAAGAGCTTTTGACACTGATAGTAATGTTTTTAGAATAGCTTATGAATAACACCAATTTCCTTAAGTCATTTTGTGCCTTATTATTGTTGTTGTTACATTGCATGTTTTGTTTTTTTTCTTTTAGTTCATTTATTTGTGATCAAGTACAAGTTTTAAAGTTGTTGCTTTAAAAGAAAATTTTCACATTACTTGTTACTTTAAAAAAGTAGCGTAATGTATTATGTTACATATTTATTCCATGTAATTCATTACACTACTTCTTACATTACTCAAAAATATGGCTTGAGAGTCACTATCACATAACTAACAGTTAACAATTTACTGTAAACCTTAGGCTCCAGTCCCACACACAGAAACCTTCTTCCTAATGTGGACACAAAAGATTTTTTAGCCTTTAAATACACTGCTCAAAAAATAGAGGAACACTGTTTAATCAGAGTATAGCATCAAGTCAATTAAACTTCTGGGATATTGATCTGGTCAGTTGAGTAGCAGATGGGGTTGTTAATCAGTTTCAGCTGCTTTGATGTTAATGAAATTAACGACAGGTGCACTAGAGGGGCAACAATGAGACAACCCCCAAAACAGGAATCTTTTCTGATTGTTTTTTCACTAGTTTTGCATTAGTCCAACTCCTCCAGAATGGCAAATCAAAATGTGCCATTTCCAGATGGTTTCCCAGCACATTCTTAAGAGCATGGAGGAGATTCCAGGAGACAGGCAATTACTGTAGGAGAACTTGACAGGGCTGTAGAAGGTCCTTAACCCATCAGCAAGACCACTATCTGCTCCTTTGTGCAAAGAGGAACAGGATGAGCACTGCCAGAGCTACAAAATGACCTCCAGCAGGCCATTGGTGTGAATGTCTCTGACCAAACAATCAGAAACATCCGTCATGAGGGTGGCCTGAGGGCCCAATGTCCTCTAATGGGCCCTGTGCTCACTGCTCTGCACCATGGAACCCAATTGGTATTTGCCATAGAATACCAGAATTGGCAGTTCAACCATTGGCGCCCTGTGCTTTTCACAGATGAGAGCAGGTTCAACCTGAGCACATGTAACAGACTTGAAAGGGTCTGGAGAAGCTGTGGAGAATGTTATGCTGCCTGTAACATCGTTCAGCATGACCGGTTTTGTGGTAGGTCAGTGATTGTCTGGGGAGGCATATCCATGTAGGGATTCACAGATCTTTACAATATAGCAACGGTACCCTGACTGCTATTAAGAATAAGAATAAGAATAAGAATAACTTTATTGCTTTATTGCTTTATAACTTTATTTATAATATATATTTATATTTAAAGCGCTTTGAGTACTCCGGGAGAGTAGAAAAGCGCTATATAAGAATCAGTCCATATTGATCCCAGAGGGAAATTCATTTGTCTGACAGCTCATCTGCTATTTATATGAGAATTTTAAAGCCTGATGGCTGTGGGTGCGAATGATTTTTTGTATCTCTCCGTTTTACAACGGAGAGAGAGGAGTCTTCCAGTACTGATGTTTTTTTGTTCCATGAAGATGTTATAAAGTGGGTGATCAGAGTTGTTCAGGATGGCTTCTAACATCTTTAGTGTGCATCTTTCCACCACCTCCTTCAGCGTGGGGTTAGGTATCGGGATGAAATCCTTGGACCCATTGTCAGACCTTATGCTGGTGTAGTGGGTCCTGGGTTCCTCCTGGTACCCAGCCTCATGTGGTGATAGTATGCAGGCACTTCCAAGAGGATGAAGGAATTGATACCATTGACTGGCCCCCACTGGCTCCCAAATTCAATAGAACACCACTGGACATTATGTTTCGGTCCATCCGACGCCACCAGGTTGCACCTCCAACCTTAAAATATACACTCACTAGACACTATATTAGGTACACCTTGCTAGGTCCGGGTTGAACCCCCTTTTGCCTTCAGAAGTACCTTAATTCGTCTTGGCATAGATTCAACAAGGTGCTAGAAACATTCCTCAGAGATTTTGATACATATTAAAAGGATCACACAGTTGCTGTAGATTTGTCAGCATTCATGATGAAAATCTCCCAGTCCACTACATCCCAAAGGTGCTCTATAGGACTGAGATCTGGTGAGTCTGGAGACAATTTGAGTACAGTGAACTTACTGTCATGTTCAAGAAACCAGTTAGAGATTATTTGAGCATTATCCCAGTAAATAAGCAGTTTCTGAAATAGACCAGTCCATCTGTCACCAGCAACCATCAAGGTCAATTAAATCACTTTTCTTCCCCATTCTGATGCTCTGTTTGAACTTCATCATTTTGTCTTGACCATGTCTACATGCCTAAATTCACTGAGTTGCTACCATGTGATTGGCTGATTAGATATTTGCATTAACAATAAGGTGAACAGGTGTACCTAACAAAGTGGTCAGTGAGTGTATATTTTCTCATGTGTGTAGAATTTTGAGGTGAAAAATTAATTTAATCCATTTTGAAATAAGACTGTAACATGACAAAATGTGGAACAAGTGAAGTGCTGTGAATACTTTCCAGATGCACTGTAGCTGCTGTTATTGCGTCAGGACTTGTCTTTTCAGCACTATCACTAAGTATGATATAAAACAAGTAGGGGCAGGTCATTGCAGATTTTGCTAAATTAAGAAATATGCTATATAGTACTGGGGCACACCTCCTAAACTTTGGATTTAGTTGTTTTTAGTCCTATTGCCGCAGAAGTGTGAAATCAAGCACCTAGCCATGCCATTTACCTTCACAAACATTTGTGAAAGAATGGGTCATTCTAAAGACTCACTGAATTTGAGCATGGAGAAAAGTAGCTGCTAGGCAAACTCTGAAGCACAAAGAACTAGCATAGCTAGAATACTGATCAAAAATGAGAAAACAAGACAGGACAACAAATGTGTTTACTGCAGTGAGTGGAGCTGCTGGTCTTGATATGCTGCAGGTTAAGGATTAGTTGATGCTTGTCAAGTGTGCCAGCCATGAATTTGGCAGGAACCTGCCGTCTCCAGTAATGCACACAAAGTTGAAAACACACACAGACGTACAAAAAAGAAAGAAAGAAAGAGAAACAATAAGAATTACAAAGAAAGGAGCACACAGGCACTTGAGGTATGAGGGAACCATGACATCTAAAAACACATTGCTGGGAACTGAGGACAAATAGTTCAGTATCCTTTAGAGTCCTAGAGTCCTAGGCTCTCATCTGTTGTCATGTTTAGGGAGGAATGGTTTCCATTTGACCACCATTTGGAGTGCTGTATTGAAGGTGTCCTTTTTTAAATTCATCAAATGTCTCCACAAAGGAATTGCATTCTTAGTTGGGATCTTGGTTACCTGTCTGACCAAGGCCCTTGTCCCTGATTACTGAATTTGGCTCTACCAGATCTATCAAAACTTGTTCCAAACTTCTGCCATTTGAAAATGATGGAAGGTACCATGCACTTATGCTGCAGAATTTTTCTAGTATCCTTCCCAAAAACTGTGCCTTGATGTAATCCTGTCTCCCAGGTCTACAGACAACAGTGTTGGGGTTCTTACTCAAAAAAGTAATGCATTATACATTACTTGTTACTTAAAAAAAATGCTTTGTGTTACATAATTACTTCCTGGGGATATAGTTTGTTACACTACTCATTACATTATTATTATTTTGTGTTACTCCATGACATGGCCTGAGATGCATTGTCACCAGTTTAATAGTATAAACCTTAGGCCCAGGTCCCACACACTGACACAAATCCCTATGAGGACACACACAGGAGCTTTCTTTTACTGTTTAAGTATGAACGCAAGACAGCAAGGTTGAAAACCAGAGCACAGTAATTGTCACAGCAATTCTACTGTAGAAACAGGTACAGTAGAAATGAAGGTCAGAGTGCTGCAAGCCTGACTGCTCAATACTACTTCTGTTACTTGTTGAAGATCAGGCTCTGGCTTCTTGGCTCATGGTGGCATATGCTCAGCTTTAACATCACTCTGGGTTCTTCACCACTAGCTTGGTGTCAGCATGCTGTCTTTGCAGGCTTGCAAAGAATCATTGTCATGTTACTAATGGTTGTTTCAGTCCTGGGGTGAACTTTTCCCTTAAAGACAACAGTGTAGAAAAGTTGAAAGGGTTTGAAAACTCTTTCTATATACAGCATATTTTGGCTTTTTTTCTCCTGAAGAATAATAGGGGAGTTAAAGTAAGACTTTAAACAATTTCTTCATTGATTTTTTATATCAATTGTTCACAGTTAGCAAATATTAGGTTTCTCTGTTGCAGCAAGGTGGTTCATTGCAATGGATCCTGATATTGTATAGTCCTTGGCTAAATGGGCTGCATTTATTTCTGTAGTCTTAAAGACGACTGAAAGTGCCTTAAATTAAATATACAGAATAAGAATGAATATTCAAAATGTGATACAGTGGTGTGAAAAAGTATTTGCCCCCTTCCTGATTTCTTAGTTTTTTGCATATTTGTCCCACTTACATGTTTCAGATCATCAAACAAATTTTCATATTAGACAAAGATAACCTGAGTAAATACAAAATGCAGTTTTTAAAGGATGATTTCATTTATTAAGGAAAAAAAGCTATCCAAACCTACCTGGTCCTGTTAACTTTATTTGTTAAGCACTTTTAGAGAAGTGTTACAATGTGTCATACAAGTACAATAAACCAAAATGAAAAAGTGATAAAACGGTAATGAACAGATTATAAATCACAGAGAACAGTAATAAAATGAACACATTATAAAGTGATATTCAGAGAGATTATAGCAATCAATCATACACAAAAACAAAGTAGAGGCAAGTTTAAAACTGATTTTGCAGGAAGACGTTTTTGGCAGCTTCTTGCACAGAACTGTAGGCGGCCTCTTAATTAACAACTTGATTCTATTTTAAATCATGTTATTGCAAGATTTATTGTCCATTTACTTGAGCACAGTCTGCCTAATTTCATTATTTATTTGTTAATTTTGCATTAATCCTTAGAACATAAAGAAAATTCCAACTCAGACTGCTCAGTATCATTGCTGCAAAATCAAAGAAGCAGATAAAGTAAATCTACCATTAATGTCTGTGCTGCCTGTATATTGAGCTTATGCTGTGTTTTTTATCTATTACAGAACACTTAAGGGAGAAGTGGAGTAAACTGGTGCTTCAATCACTTTTCAAACAGCCTTCTGCTGTTGCCCTGCAGCTGTCTGTGAGCCTCTGCGGTGAGAAGACCTCCCTCAGGTTTCTCCCACAGCTAAGGTTGGTATTGTTACAACACCCCTGTGTGCTCACCTAGCACAGGCACTGCTGGGAATATCCAGATCGCAATCACACAGTGAAGGTGGAACCTTTTTAATATGTTGGTGTTGAGCTAATCCTGTCAGACTAGTCTGATAAACTAAGCCTCTCAATCATAATGATCATGATCTACCCAGCATAAATCATTGTTTAGTAACTACTCAGGTAAGATATGGGTGGGAAGCAGATATACTACCTCTGTAAATTTAATTGAGAGTAAAGTAGCATTCTCCTTTGAAAAAGAAAAAAGAAAGACAGAAAAAATGCATTACACCCTCAGTTCAATTCAATTCAATTCAATTTAATTTATATATCCCCAAATCACAACAACAGTCGCCTCAAGGTGCTTTATATTGTAAGGTAAAGACCCTACAATAATACAGAGAAAACCCCAACAATCAGACGATTCCCTATGAGCAAGCACTTGGCGACAGTGGGAAGGAAAAACGTGACTGGTTGGGGGTGAGGGGAGGAAGACAGGACAAAAGACACATTGTGGATGCAACGCTTTCGGTGTGTATATACATTGCTTGACAAATTTGCATCAGAAAAATTTGGAATTTCATGTCGTTTTTTCGCAACACGCTCGGTGTGTAAAGGCCTTTACTCTGGAATGTTCACTGTTCACTGAAGTTCAATTTAATTTTATTGATACTGTGAAAAACAACAGTTGACTCAAGGCATTTTATATTGTAAGATAAAGACCTTACAATATTAGAGAGAAAACCCCAACAATCTGACAATCTCCTATGAGCAATCACGTGGCAACAATGGGAAGGAAAAAGTCCCTTTTAACAGGACCTCTGGCAGAACCAGGCTCAGGGAGGGCCAGCCATCTTCCGCGACCAGTTGGGGCTGAGGGGAGGAAAACAGGACAAAAAACACACTGTGGAAGAGAGCCAGGGAATGAAAACGTAGGAGTGGAGAAAAAGTGCTCATTGTATCATGGGAAATCCCTCAGCAACTCCCAGCCTACAGCATCATAACTAAGGAATGGTTCAGGGTTACCTCATCCAGGCCTAACTTTCCTTTTACATCAAAACGAAAACTTTAAGCTTAATCTTAAAAGTAAAAATGGTGTCTGTCTACCGAATCCAAACTGGGAGCTGGTTCCACAGGTGATGGGCCTGATAGCTTGAGGCTCTGCCTCCCATTCTACTTTTAGGGTGTTTTCACATCTTCCATGTTTAGTCCGTTTAAATCAAACTTTAGTTCATTTTCCCCCTTGGTTGGTTCATTTGTGTAGATCACAGAATATAGTAATCGCACACAGGTGTGGACCAAAACAACCGCATCGAGACCCTTTGGAGGAGGTGGTCTCGAGAGTGGTCCGTTTATGGTGTGAATGCAATCTGACCTCAAGCCGAACCAACTACCAGGTGTACGTTGCAAGTTTGAGCTAAAAACCTTCTTGTAGCCACATATGCTTTGCATTCTGGGATGAGGCAAGGTACTATAGATGTGCAAAAGTCTGTACGGGTTAGCAACTAGCCGTGAAATGAACAGAAATTCTCCAGGTCCTCCAATAGTCCAGAACACAGCATCTTCTTCTTCTATTTACTTTTGTTACTCCCACCCCAGACACATCTGGCAAATGAGCAGACTGAATATTCTCACGTGATTTGTAGTGACTTTTTTTAGAATATAATTGTTGTTTTCAGATACCTTTTGGTTAGATTCAATTCAATTCAATTTTATTTATATAGCACCAAATCACAACAAAAGTCGCCTCAAGGCGCTTTATATTGTAAGGTAAAAACCCTACAATAATACAGAGAAAAACCCCAACAATCAAACGACCCCCTATGAGCAAGCACTTGGCAACAGTGGGAAGGAAAAACTCCCTTTTAACAGGAAGAAATCTCCGGCGGAACCAGGCTCAGGGAGGGGCAGCCATCCGCCGCGACCTGTTGGGGGTGAGGGGAGAAAGACATGCTGTGGAACAGAACCAGAGATTAATAATAGCTCATTAAATGCAGAGAGGTGTAAAAACACAAGGTGAGTGAACAGAGGTGAGAAGAAGAGAAACGCTCAGTGTATCATGGGAAACCCCCAGCAGCCTAAGCCTATTGCAGCGTAACTAAGGGAGGATTCATGGTCACCTGATCCAGCCCTAACTATAAGCTTTATCAAA
>VUQS01062228.1:0-13028 GCA_015108495.1 Heterochromis multidens
ATAACCTATTAAGTCAAACTTCAACAAGGGTGATGATTACCTGGTAATACCTGTTATAATTTCTATTTAATAAGCAGAATCAGAGCTGCAAAATGCAAAACTGCCTGTTTCTATTTAATACCATGTTGATAACCTATTAAAGCAAACTTCAACAAGTCTGATGATGAACCAGAAACATTTATACAAAACGCTAAACCACCTGTTTCAAAAACATACATTTCTTTATATATTTAAAACTAAATGCTAAAGATTTAACAAACGTGTATAAAATATTAATCCAAAGCTAGCTGGAAAATAACAACACTTGTTATTTTATCATGTATCACAATATTAAACATAACAAAGAGGCCTATTTAAAATAGTCTTGGAAAAACTTAAAAGAATAATACATATGAATACATAAGATTTACATGGGAGAGCAGAGGATCCTCCTTCACAGCATATTTGATATCTGGATGACAAAACATAATATTGTAAAAACATTTCAGGTAGGAAAGAAACTGTTAATGGAACACATATTTGTTGGTGCTCTCTCATTTTATCTCTGGATAAAAGACAAAGCGCCTACAAAGAAGAACTGGGGCGCCAACTGCCAACTTTAGCCACCTTTTTTCCTCCTTTATTTTTGATTTGCCTCATAGATCCATGCTTGTATAAACTAACGGATTAAAACAGCATCTTTGGAATCAAATCCACTTTCTACCTACTGTTGTAGGACTGCAAGGTAAGTAAAACCTTTTCTTTTTTCTTAAGTTATATTTAGGACAGTGTCTCTTGTAGTTATTAACTTATACCAAAATACTATTAACTTCATGAATGACGTCATTTCCTTGTTACCTGGAAACAAATGGCGCAGATGCATGTGCACTCAAAATCAGGTAGTGACAGGCTGTGTCCAAATTCAGGTGCTGCATCCTTCAAACTGATAAATATAAATATTCTTTTATTGGGTGAGAAAATTGTGCACTATCATCATTTTCTTAAGAAGGAAAAGATATCAGAACATTAAACAGGCTGATGTTTTTCAGGTCAGTTGGTCTAACAGGAGAGAGACGATACAGACACATGATATCCTTATAAAATATAATGTAATGCTGTAGATTAGCTAACCCCAAAATATATAAAGCGTATAAAAATCTACAGCAGTAATATGCAACAGACACATAAATGTAGCAGTAATATTCATAAAAACAAACCAAAAAAAAAAAACACTGACAGGAGTTAGACATTTATGTTCACGTATGTTCAAGTTTATGAATGTACAACTTTTCACAGCTCTTTATAGTTTTTACTTAAAGGAGCTGAGTACTTTTTCCACTGAAACCAGCAGAATCTCAATTTGATAACAAAAATATTTTAACTAAAAATATTCTGGATAAATCAAAACCTTATCAAAGCTGTCTGTGGTTCCCTTTATTTTATCTTCTTTCCCTAACAGATCCCACCCTGTCCTGCAGGATAAACCTCAGTGATTCACCACATATTTGTTATTCTAATTCCTTATATGTCTTTCATATTCTCTGTTGGAAATACCTCTGCAAATACAGGAAACAAATTTTTAGCTTTTGTTTAAAATGTTTTCACCAGCCCCTCAACTACAGATAACTGCTGTCTATTCCCCCTGTTCTCCTCTCCATCTCTCAGCTGGCATGGATGGCTCCTCTTCCTTCTCCTCTTCCTCACACACTGCTGAATTTGTCCTGGTGTATCATCAGGGGTGGAAAGCCTTTGACCCGTCACCGCTCACCTTGCTGCAGTGGGTTTCTCAGTCTCTCCTGACTCTGGACACTTGCAGTCCTCAGACAAAGGAAATCACCAACAGCAGTTAACAAAAATAGCAGCAAAAGTAATCAAACATTTATCTAACATGTGTTAACTTGCAAGATGAAAACACAATTTTGACTTATAATCACATACTTTATATATTTTAATCAAAGAGAAAAAACAAGAGAGAGGGGAAACAGGACACAAAATCCTGTAGAAATGTTGGGCTTTATAAAAAAAGGTGACAGGCTCAGGTTGTATAAAAGCACAACAAAAACAACACAGAAACAGGAGGAGGATTTCTCCATTTACTGCCTGTCTTACTATTAGGGACTCTATATAGGATGAGATCTAATTTAACTGTAAACTTCAGCACAACATGGTTAAGTAGGTCTGTTTCCTTACCACAGTTCACTGGCCAAATGTTTGGTCCCTGTGAATAAACCTTTAGCTTAAAAAATTATCTGTATGCTCGCTTCTACCTAAAACATTAAAGTATGTTTGGCTTCACACCACCAAACAGACCCAGGTTTGGTAGCAAACTAACCAAACTAACGAACTAACTAACTAACCAAAGCATGAGGGCCCTGAGCTGTATTAAGTGGTGACATCAGTAATGTCACATAACTTAGCTGAAATGTAGCTAAATTTAACATTTTAAGATTCTTCGTTAAGTTGACATTTGTTCTGCTGGATATTTGAGTGAAATAAAACCCAGTACTTACTTTTAAAAGTCTATTGCTGGACTGCTTCGCTTGAACTGTCCACCATTTTTTCCAAAAAAAATTTCTTCAACCATCAATGCACAATGAACCTTGGGATAGGGTGGGCCACGAAGGATACACCATTAGTGGGCCGCGTTTGGAGGAATAGAGAAAGATGGTAGATTTGAACCCGGGACCTTCTTGCTGTGAGGCAACAGTGCTAACCACTGCGCCACTATTATTATTATTATTATAATTTGTATTATTATCCATCCATTTTCTCCCGCTTATCCAGGGTCGGGTCACGAGGGGCAGCAGCCCAAGCAGAGAAGCCCAGACCTCCCTCACCCCAGCCCAGACCTCCCTCTCCCCAGCCACCTATAATCTCTCCAGCATGTCCTGGGTCTGCCCCAGGGCCTCCTTCCGGTGGGACATGCCCGGAACACCTCACCTAGGAGGCGCCCAGGAGGCATCCTTGTCAGATGCTTCAACCACTTCAACTGGCTCCTTTCAATGTGGAGGAGTAGCGGCTCTACTCTGAGTCCCTCTCGGATGACTGAACTCCTCAACCTATCTTCTAATTCACTCAGTCTTGGTTATTATTATTATTGTTATTGTTGTTGTTATTGTTGTCTTGAATTGCAGTTGTATATAAAATATAAAGCGTATAAAGACGTTACTTTTAAATATATTTCTAAGATGTGTATGAAACTGCATTTGGCAGGTTCTGACCTTCATCTGACTCCTCTACACAGCAAGATGAATTCTTCGATTGTATCTCAGCGCAATCATTCTTCCAACAACAGCACTCAGTCTTGGTGTTGAACTGGCCATGATGACAGCACTGGTGATCTGTGGAGTTCCTTTTCAAGATCTTCTTATCATTAATTGGTCCACAACACAGTTGCTTTTCCACATCATACACCCCTGTGGAAAAGATCCAGATATTAACAACTGAAACACTTACACTTTAATCGTAGCTAAGTTAATGTTGAGCTTTTTAATCGGGATGCTGGGTTTATATGTTCCTCATACAGTAGATCATTTAAATACTACTTTTTATAGTGAAATACTTCTGATTATTTCTACTTACCTTTATTACAACATCTGTGCTTTGGTGAAGGTTTGTAAACAACAGTTGACTGACAGCATAGATGTGTATGTTTGTTGAAGGTCTCATTTCCACATAATTGAGCTGTAGAGGCAAAGACAAAGTCAACATACAGGCATCAATTAGCCTAAAATTCCTTTAACTAGAATAGAATAGAACAGAAAGCCATTATTGTCATTGTAATTAGGATACAATGAGATTGGGAGTGCCACCTCAGCTTGGTGCATCAAGTTTAAAGCTACATACATGCATTTACGATTAAAGAACGGTTACTTAAGAACACCGTAAAACCACAAAGAATAACACGCACACAATATAAAAGTAGCTGGACCATAAAGTGTCAGAGTAAATAAAGTGCCAGTCATGTGCAGCATACCACACTGTGAGGCAGTATTTTAACACAACTACTCTATGATATCTATTGGACTTCCATGAAGAGAAGTATGAAGGAAAACAGACAATACGAAATTTGCTAGAAGCCAACTAATCAGAAAACTGATTGTTTTATTTATTTATTTACAAGCAACACTGTAGACATGGCGTATTGTAAAGTACTGCATCTACTCCAAGTTAGAAAAATGCACATGGATGTGGCAGGTTTACTAATTTGTCTCTGACTGCATAATTTCTTGTCAATCAATTGGCTTTCTTGCCCCAGGCTGCCTCCAGACTGATATGTACAGAATGACTCAAACTGCAACAATTTTCATTAGATCAGTCACACACAGTATTCGATGCAGTTAAGTGCTGAGCTGACCTGCAGATGCACCAACGTTCTTGACACAGCAGGATGAGTCCTTCGGTTGTATCTCCAGAACATGTTCCTCATTTGAACAGCAGCACTGAGTCTCGCTGTTATACTGGTTGTGACCACAGCACTGGTGGTGACTGGAATTCCTCATCAGAATTGTCCTGTTATTTGTCGGACCACAACACAACTGCTTGGCCCTATCAAAAGCCTCTGTGGAAAAGATCATGGTGATTCTTTACACTTTTACCTCAGCCATAACTCAGCTGACAAGTTGCTGCAATATCCTGCAGATATTTGTGATGGAGTAGATGTGGTGCAATTGCTCTAGTCTAGAACTAATTATGTTTCTACACAACATCACCATTTGTTCAACTTCTCTGAATTTCACAAAGACACAACATCTGTAACCAGAAATCTCAGTTTTATTGTTTATATTGTTTTTCATTGCTTAGGTAAGAGGTTCTTGCAGAGGAATACTTGAGTGGCCGAGAAGGCCTGTTTGCTATGTAACACTACCTACAGTAGGGGAAGAGATTATTTAACTTGTGACAAGGCTCATCTTTTTGTTAAAAGAGGACCAGCTCCTAAAGCTGATAAAGACATTACCAGTAGTAAACAAAGCTGTTATCAAGGCAAACAGCAGCTACTTTGAGGAAATAAATTAAACACTGTGGCGCGGTGTAGTTTGTGGCTCAGCTGCAGGGGAGGGGTGGTTCAGCGGGTTCAGGGGCAGTGCCAGGGGAGGCTGGCCAACACAGCTGGGGACAATCAGCCAATCATGCCTCCCCTTATTTCAGCAGCACGCCGGGACCTGGGGGTGAGAGAGGAGCCAAGAGACAAGAACGGCACAGAGCAACTGCAGGTGGCAACGGCGTGAGCAAGCTGGGTTCACAAAAAAAGGCAGAATGTCTGCAGCAGCCTGAAAAGGCAGTGTAAAACAAAGAGTTCAAAGCACTAAAACTGCCATGTCGTTCTGGGTAAAATAATCTGGAGCTATGTTACAAACACCTTTTCTTATTCCATAATTTCAGATCAATTTTTATTGATATAAAAATAAAGAAAAAAAACCTAAATGAGTAGCTTTATCCAAACCTTTGACTGGTGCTATATATGAAAGAAATACTAGACAAATAATACATAGTTGTATTTTATGGTGACTTAATTCGCATAGAATCTAAGCCTCATAATTTAATACTCAAACATATCTGTTTTTAATTATTAAAAATTCACAGACACTCAAGATTTTAAGGTGCGGAGAATGTAATCGTTTCTTTTTAATTGTATGCTGTATGTGTACAACCTCAATTCAAAAAAGTTGGGATGCTGTGAAAAATGTAATGTTGCCAATTAATCTAATTAGTTGCAAAATATTCCTCCAGCTGTTTCTTTTTAGTTTCATTTACTTTTCCAGCCTTTTGTTGTCCCTGTTCCAGCTTTTTAAAGATGTGTTACTGTCATCTAATTCAAAATGAACTAATATTTCTCATAAAATGGTAAATTTTCTTAGTTTAAACATTTTATATGTTTTCTGCCTTCTATTGTGAATAAAATATGGGTTTGTGAGATTTGCAAATCATTGCACTCTGTTTTTATTTACATCGTGACCCAGCTTTTATTGGAATTGGGTTTGTAATATGACGTTCTTCCATCAGTGTGTCCAGCTCTGCTTACCTTTACCACAGCATTCAGCCATTGGTGCAGGTTTTGCTATGATGGTTGACTGACAGCATATTTCATTGACTGGGTTGTAGGCCTTCAGGTCACAGCAGTTGGAAACCTTTTTACTCAGACCCTGTGTAACACTGGCTGTAAAAAAAAAAACAAAAAAAAAAACAAAAGACAGACACCAGCCCCACAGTGTAACTGCTGAAAGTGTGTTATTGTAAGTGCATTAATCACTATTAGAACGTTCATAGCTTCAAAGAGAGTCCCAAAGCTCAGTCTATGTTTCTCTCTTACTTGAGCAGCAGTGAGTCAGCCACAATGAAGCCTCTTGAAGGCCTGGAATTAGGTGACTAATTTCCTCACGGATGCTTTTCTGTTTACTAAAAAACAAGCCCTTCATCTGTTTACTGTGCACAATGTAAGGGTGAGTGACGCACAAATGTTCACAGAATTGAAAAAAGAACTTTGAATGAACGGAAATATCTAACTTAGTTTAAATGCTAGCAGATGAATGATGATTATTTTTATTGCCAGGCTCTTTTTAAAAGGCTCTTTTTTTGGATTTTATTGTAATCTTCTATATTTGGCTGTTTCTAATCTCTGTAAGGCACTATGTAAACCCAAAAATTAACTAATAGTCATCGCTTATTGTGTAGGTGTCATGAAAGCAGGCGTGAAGCAAACAGAGAGTGGACCCAGATGCAGGACTTAGTAGACAGAAGATAACTTAAAATCACAGCTTTAACAATCCCTTCCGGATGCTGCATTACCTCCTACTTCAGGGTCTGTTAGCAAGCACAAGAAAGTGTGAGTCACTGGTAAAATAATTAGACTAAAACCTGCTAATATTTCAACAACTTTCTGGATTAATATTAAGCTTCCTAATCCCCATAGGAAAATATAGTGTCTACTAAATTTATCAGTCATTCAGTAATTACATAGGTTATACATAATTCTTGATACACTTACACACAGTTTAATGAACAACACAAAAGTGCTCTGGGGTCTGTTCAGATGCGAGTATGAGTCTAGCGCCTACACCCATATATCACGCTGCCAACTTGATCGCCCTTTTACTTTTCCACAGCATCATCCCTGTAAGATGCTGCGTCAAGACAAAATGTAGACGACAGACTTTAGGAAGAGGGCTTCCCAATTCAGCCAAAAGAAGAAAAGAATAGCAAAGCCACACTGAAAATGTGGAACCAGGCGATGGAGAAAAAAAAAAGTTATTTCCACGAACTTAAAGTTGTCCTTAAAAAAAAGATGATGCCTCCAAGCATCCCATCTCACCCTGCCGCTGCAGACTCCGTTCAGTCTGCTCACACGCAATTCACATTGCTTATGACGTTATCACGCCTATCATATTTAATATCACTTATATACTCTTACAAACAATCATGCTGTATAAAAACATCCACCATTAGATCCTACAACCCGCACACTATTCCTATATCTCCATCTACCTTCACAAACACCCACCCACCCACACCCAAACACACTCGTTTTGGGTTTTTTTTAGCACAGCATCCCAGGAACAACTCAATATCAGCTGTGTGCAACAAGAAACCAAGTGGCCCTTCAATCAATCACAATACATAAATAAATAAATAAATAAATATATATATTTACCACAATCAGCAGGGAATGCAAAAATCGGCCAGGCTGAAAGAATCGGCATAGAAGCATTATAAAGGTTTTTTAAGTCATCTGAAATGATTCAATATTCATTTCAAAGGTGTGAAATAACGTACCAAATCTTAGAGCCCAAAGCGGGAACATCTGGGAGCCTTTTAGGAGAATCTGACTACCAAATGAATCTGAAAGCGAAATGTAAGAAAGGCAAACAGACGAGTCTAATCTCTTGATGCATGCTGTTTATAAGGCTGGGGAAGTCTGCAGTCAGCTGAGACTGAAGAAGTTACCAGTTGGTAAACGAAACGTTTCTCCCACTAAAAAACGCCACGTCCAGATGAACAGATTCAACTTTTTGGGAGACGAGTCTAATGTTAAAGCCACACCTCCCTCTTGATAAGAAACACTCTAAGAAAGGATGTGTTGAAAAAAAAAAACCCACAAAAAATGTGTTGTTACACTTTTAACACGTTTTGTGTGAATTTTAACATAACTTGTAAAAAATTGCGTAAATGTTTAAAAGATGCGTAAAAAGCTTAACACACTTGATGTGTTGACCTTTTTTACTAGTTTTTGGTCTTGTTCACAATCCTACACTCATTATAACTTTCACCAAATCAAATATTTTATGACGTAATAGGGCTAACGTGGTAGGCTATATTAAATCTGAAAAAAGAGATTAATCTTTTCTTTCTCAGTGTGTATGCCACACCAGTTATTGGCCCTGACTATACTATAACCACACAAAACACTGGTATAATTTAGACTGTGACAAATGAACTAAAGCAATAAAATTACAGTGAAAGTAGAAACCTCTTGATGCATGCTCAATAATCCAGGTAAGGAATCCCAAAAAGCTGAATCTGTTCATCTGGACGTAGCGTTTTTAGTGGGAGAAACGTTTCCTCAACTTATCAACGTCTCAGCTGACTGCAGGCTTCCCCAACCTTATAAACAGTACATTTGCATAATGACCGAAACTAACTAACTAACTGAAAGTAGAAAATGAAAGAAATTAAAATACACATGCTGAAAAATTAATCAAATTGCCATACTTGATTAGAGTTAAGGTGTGTTTTTTTTTTTTCCTTGGCAACATTTTTATGCACATATCACTTCATGTAAAGCCTCCTGCGCAAATTTCATATTCAAATAGAGCAGGGTGAAACTCCAAATGGTTATCGTATATGTAGTGCATATGACAGATAATTGGCAGGACATTCCATATTTTGCTCTAAGAAACGTCTTGAGCTAATTATTACTTTGGGGAAAACGGAGTAACCAATATTCCTGCAGCCCTTAAACATTACCTGGGAGCCACACTCTAAGGGCAGCCAGATTTCACTCTCATATGGGGTCGTTTTGTCTTTGTCTCTTACTGTTGAAGTTGAAGATTTTAAGCTGGAAGATTTTTATCAAACTGTAAAGTGTTAAGGTAAATTTTGCAAGTATATAATCCACCATCTAAATGATATTTATGATAAAATCCTGTTTTAACAGGGCTGCCCACGTCCTTTGTGATTCTTAAGTTGATTTCTTAAGCTGTGTTTCTTACCGAAAAACAGCAGGTAAAATTCAGTTTGGGAGAGTAAGTTAAATCCAAATAGTCGATCGGTTCAGTAAAGTCGGCATGAAACTCGGTTAACAGTGAACGTTAGTTTAGGTCAGTTGGGCAGCCTTTCATTAACATCGCCATTAATGTTTCCAGTAACATTAAATTGCTTCAGTTGTACTGCTGAGTTTGGGAAACCTGCAATCAGTTGCGCGCCTGCTTGTATTTAATACAGAGTCCTCTGGAGATTTGACAGTCAATAGAAGCACAATAGAAGCTCTAAATATCAGTGTTGTAGCGGAGCTGGCGACTCAGAGAGGCACTCTGGTGTCTGTGACTGAGAGTTAGTGCGTAGCCATGTTCTGTAAAATGATCGTTAGATCTGAATATAGCAAATTTAGTTGTGTGTTGTGTTTACTAGCACAGAAAAAGAATAAAGATGGAGTAACTTTAGTTCGATGTGCCCCTCTGCCGTCTCTTATCAGACTTTTTAACACTAGCAGCAGCTGTGTGTGTTGTTATAGTTGTTATAATTACTTACCGGCAGCTAATATGAAATATACCTTCTATTGACGAAATAGTGATTTTTTTTTTTTTTAGCAGTAAAAGAAGTTTTTACATACAGAATGATTATTGCTGAAAAAATATTCTTTCTTAAGACCATAAACCAACAAAATTATATGTATGTTATTTTTTAAAGGCTTATTGCTGCAACATGCTGACACGTTTCTTTTTTATGCAGAACTTAGGAGCAAGTGATAGTCATTGTTATTTAAAAAAAACAAAACATTTAACCATTTATTTCTTTTCTTCAGCAAATATGACAACCTGGAATCTGTCAAAGTCCTTGTAACCACTTTTAAAGATGAGAAAGAGACTTGTAAAAAATTCTCTATGTCAGCAGTGCCAAAGATCTCATAACGCAAAGCCTAGCCCAGCAAGTGGGCTGTGTGCTTGATAGGTTGTTAAAGTATAACACTGATTTCATGGAATATATTGATGTTGACAGTGATGTAGACATTATGGACTTTGATAGATTCCATGTCTTCCTGTTAGCTAGAGGGCCCCAGATGGAAACCTGTGTTGGGGAGACTAATCAGAATCAGGTACACTTTGCATTACTCCAGTTTCCCAAGATATAAAATGTGTTTTAATAGTTATTAACTATTAATCAGGAATTAATCAGGATCAGATTTACTCACCAAGTAGCGACTACTAGGAGAAAATCAATTTCATTATTATTCAGTAAGAATTTCTTTCAGTTATTGAATCGTAATCATTGTGATTAAGCAACCACCTTCTTCTTCTTCTGCTGCTTCTTGAGTAAACTCATGCCTCGAATATCTGTGGAAACTGGCTGTCATGACTTTGAAGATGAAGTGTATGTCGTTGCCTCTACACAGCCTACTGCTGTCACAGAAGAACAGTCAGCCCCCGAAGTCACTACTTAAGAGGAAAGCCCCACAAATTCTCAGGGAGTTTGAGACTACAGGTCAGTGCCATCGAGGAAACTCCTTGTGAAGACTTGCATAGGAGATTTGGTGGAGAGGTGTGGTTTGTAAGTATTGCACCTTACCACACTTTGTTAAAACGTTGCCATGAATGTTTCACTTTAAAAGTGTTGAAGTTCACTGAAGCAAGAAAGGGTACCTGTGTTTTCCAGTTAAGAAGTTAGTGCAGAGAAGTTGGCTGTAGCAAAATGCATCATCACCATCTTTCCATCCCTGAGTGCCTGAGTGGCAGGAAGGATTTGTAAGTAAATTTAGCATTTTAATAAAGTAAATTCCACTACACACTACACTAATTACACTTGTTACCACCTACTTGAAAATTGTACATCTTTTAACATTTAACTCATTATTTTTTAGAGCTAGTCTTGTTATTCTAAAACCAGAGCCTTTATTTTGTTTCAATCAAAATTGCTTAGCAAATATGTGATCTGGTTTCATGTGACCCACATACCTCTGAGGAGAACTGGAAAGTGTTGTTCACTGACCTGTCCTTTCTTCCTCAGGAGCATTATTATGATCCAGTCTCTCACTGTGGATTCCTAGAGACTAAACTGCGCAACCTTAGATGGAATCTTGAGCAGAGGCGTTATAGGAAGCGAAGAGTGACAAATAACTGCAGTGGAGGCAAGAGGCCCGCTACCAGGAAGGATGGGAATGCCAGCAGCACAGATGAGTGGGTCACCCTGATCAAAAGATTGCGGCCCTCTGCTGAGAACCCTTCAGCTATCATGTCAGGCATGGAGAAAACATACACCCATCGCAGAGCCTTAATTACCAAGGACTCCTCCACTGCTGCTGAAATATTGAGCGAGTACCCACGGTTTTTGGACATGCCAAGTCTGGTAAGTTACTTGGTTCCCTGGTAATTGCTTATGTACTCCCGCTCCACTCAAATGTGTTTTACTTACAAAGTTTCACAGTGACCACATCAACAAACAGTACTTTCACATACACAGTTATTATCATGAGCATCACTTTTCACAGTATACTAAGTTTTAGTCATTTCATCTAAATGACTATATAATGTGAAGGGTATCAATTGGCGATGTAGAAGGTGCTGCTCATAGAAGTGATAAACCCACAGGAAAAAAAATCACCTAAATCTGAAAGAAACTTTGCTTTCAGCAACCCTGTTTCTAGCAGCAGATGGCTTTTTTCAGCAAACAAGCTTTGGTAAACCCACTGTAACATACAGAACACAGCAGACGGACAAAGTAAGAAACTGGCTGCTGGAAAGTTGAATATCTATCAGCTAAAGAGCCTAATATTTTTCTCAGGTGTTGTTGGGACCCAGATCAGAGCTAAAATGAGGGAATATTTTTTGAAGACGTTTCACCTTTCATCCAAAAGGCTTCGTCAGTTCTAAAACCAAAAGGTGGAGAGTCCCAGAGAACCTACACAGACACATTGGACGTGCATGCAAATACCACTCCAGCATTATTCCAAAACTCAAATCAGTGGCTGCCCTGGAAACAAGAGTGTCCTCTCTGCCGAAGGATATTGAAGAGAAGACTGAAGGTATCTTTCCGTAAACATAAACCTTTCCCCTTAAGTTTACTGCTAGAAAGTAAAAAAGAAGATGATGATCAAGAAGTCTCCGTACTGTCTGTAGATGACTAGTAAGTGGATGTTAAAAAGATATTAGAAAAATTATTTTTTTTAAAGGGTTATTTAAATTCTTTTGTTGTTTTTACTGTTAAATGGGTTGGAATTTCACTGTGTTTCTCTGTATTATTGTAGGGTCTTTACCTTACGAATAAAATTGCCTTGGGGCGACTGTTGTTGTGATTTGGCGCTATATAAATAAAATTGAATTGAATTTATGGTGGAGAATGAGGTCTATGGAGATGGTTGTAAAGAGAATTTAAGTTATATGTCCTTGGGCAGCCATCTTAGCTGCATATAATTTTCAAGTTTTGTCCAACTTTGTCTGATAAGAAATAATTTTTCACATAGAAGCCAAATGAGGTGCCCTTAGCCTCTACATTTCTGATTTCAGCCATTCACCAGAGGGGGCATTCAACAGTTCTGAATATGACAATAAAAGTAGAGACAATAAAAGTCATTCCAGTTGTATACCTCATAATTTATTGAATGACGCATTTCTATATTTTGATTAATTTTACATCTTGTTTTTTTAAATTGTCAGATGAGGCTCGTTACACTGCCCTTGTGGTGTTAACACACCTGCTACCCCTATTTGGTGCCAGTTGCTGCAGTCTGAAATCCTCAATAACGCACTTGGTTGATTTTGCACTGGTAAGTATTCAGTCAAGTTCACACTGTATTTACCCGAGGAAAGCATTTGTCTAAACCTCACTGATTACTTCTCTAA
>VUQS01062230.1:0-11391 GCA_015108495.1 Heterochromis multidens
CTTACATACAAGGTCTTGAATAATCAGGCCCCATCTTATCTTAAAGACCTCATAGTACCATATCACCCCAATAGAGCACTTCGCTCTCAGACTGCTGGCTTACTTGTGGTTCCTAGGATATTTAAAAGTAGAATTGGAGGCAGAGCCTTCAGCTTTCAGGCCCCTCTTCTGTGGAACCAGCTCCCAGTTTGGATTCAGGAGACGGACACCCTCTCTACTTTTAAGTTTAGGCTTAAAACTTTCCTTTTTGATAAAGCTTATAGTTAGGGCTGGATCAGGTGACCCTGGGGGGATATGAAGGTGGGCCAGTTTAGTGATAAGGATGTCTGGGATTATGGTGTTGAACACTGAGCTGTAGTCCACGAAGAGCATCCTCACATAACTCTTCCTGTTCTCCAGATGGTTCAAGGTGGTCTCAAACCGGGCAAAGAAGTCGTTGAGCTTCTCTGCTAGTGTGAGGCTGCTGTCAGGGGTTGGGGGGCTCTGGCCTTTGTAATTAGCGAGGGCTTGGATGCCTCTCCACCCCCGATGGGGATTGCTGTCTGTGAGGAAGCCCTCTATCCTCCTCAGGTTGGCTCTGGCAGTGCTGTACAGGGAGCTGTCCCTCAGCCTGAAGGATGAGTTACAAGTTCTGATCAGAGCCTGTACTTCACTCATCATCCAGGGTTTTCGGTTAGGAAACACCCGGATGGTTTTGGTCACTGACACGTTTTCTACACAGCACTCTGTAGAAAAGTACAGACTGAGTGAGGGTCTCCAGGTCCTGCTGTTCAAAGATGGACCAGTCTGTGTTTTCAAAACAGTCCTGTAGCTGGAGGAGGGCGTCATCTGGCCATGTTTTAATGACCCAGGTGCTTGGAGGACTTTGTTTCCTGAGGGGGGTGTAGGCTGCTGTTATGGCACCAGTCCTGACAAAGCTCAAAAAATCAAAAAGAAGAAAAATAAAACTGTTTTGGCTTCTACAGATAGTTTACCTTTCATAAAAACTCTGAATGGGGCGATTATTTTTCATTGCTCATCCAGTGGGTAATTGTATCAGGTAACTGCATCATCTGAACACAGACTTCTGGAGTCAACCAGCGTCTGCTTGGCCTCATCAACTACCTCCAGTCATTAAACTTGGAGCCTTTCAGAGCATTTTTCATGTATTATCTGACTAATATTATAATTTGCTGTATGGTACAAACCATCCAAGACATTTGTGAAATTCTAGTATTTTATTTGTCAGTCAGAAGCAGTTACTTGATTTCTCTCTGTTGCACTTTATGAATGCAGCTTGCCAATCAAAGCAGCAGCAAAAACACTAACGTTCAAACTCAGATATGATGTCCTAAGCCAGAGAGGGTGATGTCATGACCTTTTATGCTATCTATGCTTTTAAGTAAAGGGTAAAAGTTCTTAAAAAAAATGAGTGTGCACATGTAACCCACAAGTTGCTGGTTTGTTTCCAGTACCAGTTCACCAACACAAATATATTTATTTTTATTTTACTGCATAACATTTATACTTATCATTTTAGCATGGTGTTATAAGGAAAAATAAGGGCATCTTGCATGCTTATTGATGTGATATTTATTATATTTTCTTCTGTACTCATAAATACATTAAAGTTTTGTAGTGTAATTAAATTTACACAAGTGCACTTAAACATTCAATTGAAATATATCTACTTATTAAAGTGTTTATTAGATGTTTATAAGTTGCTCCATGTGCTGATTAAAAGGGTTAACACAATAAAGCTACTTTGGGCTGCTCCTCTATTCACAAAGAGTCACCACAGCAGGTAGATCTGCATGTTTGATTTTGCAGATTTTTTTTTTTTACACTCGAAGCCCTTCCTGATGCAACCCCAAAGGGATAAGGGTGTAAAAATTCAGCAACATGATGTGTTACTGAATTTGAGATAAACCGGTGTAACCTCAGCTCTTTTTTTACAGCTTAATACAGACACTTGTACTCAGCCCTTTAGTTACCTCCATGGGTGCATGGTGTGTTAAATTTTTCCGTGCAGCTTTGATCTTAATCAGGAACTCAATCAACCACAGTATACTCGGGTCATGCTGTTTACGTTCTTTGGTTTTCCTGTTTGTTACGACGGTACAGAGGAGCTTTTATTTCTGACTATTGGGATTTTCATGCCAAGTTGTCTGTCATTATTCTGTAACTTTCATTTTTTTAAAACACTCAACAGTAGCACATTTTTAAAGACGAAGTCAACCACAGTCGAATTTGTTAGTGCAAAAATCAGGTTTAATAATCATCAAATCTATTTTCACAAGATGTCCCTCTCAGTTATTTTCCCAGAAAGAGGCCAAATAAAGACAACACAACGGCTGAACTTTAACCAACACATTATTTATATATAACAGGTACTAAAAGAATTAGTATTGAAGATGATATGCTGGGTTACATTCTGATTGAAGCCCTTTTTAAAGATTAAATATTACCCACAAAACTAGGGAAAAAAAAAAAAAAAACATGAAACAGAAAACATCTGAACAACAAAACCAAAAATCACAGAAAGCAGTGATCTCTCCTTCAGCTGTCCCAGGTCGTCTCCTCAGCAAAATGTTTGTGTTGAAAGCTCAAGATCTGCAGCTCTTCTATGATTCACCTGCCGATAATAACTCACACCTGAAGATGTCATCACCCTCACTGATTGGTTCACACTGTGAGCGACATGAGCTGAATTTAGCAGCATTCAAACACCACAGGAGTTTTGTTCAGTTACGGCTGAACATAAAAATAATCAACCTATATTTTCAAAATAAAAGTAACGCCATTTTTATGTCTATAACTTTAGTATTTCACCTCTGGACTCTGGCTGACTCAGACTGTTTTCCTGTTATATTTGGTGCTGAAGTCTGGACTTGTATCTGGCAAGCACTCACAGCAAAACAGCCACAAAAGTATAATTTGAGCTTTAATTATCCCTGCAGTGTTGTGCCTGGCTCCACTGTCCTTACAGCCACTGAAGTTTGAGATGTGTGCTGGAAACAGGCAAAAAAATATCCATTTTCTGCACAGCTTCCAGCCTCAAATCCACACTCCTCACAAGAACAAATACTAGATGTTAGGTTTATTATTTACAGCCTCCAGTGACTTGTTCACTGCTTTGCCAGTTCATGACCCATGAACACATAAAGGTCACATGCTTAAGAGATAATTTTAGAGTTTTTTGAATAAAAATGACCCGAATGGAGCAGAGGAGTGATCAGCTTAAAAAGAAAGAAAAAAACTTCCAATTAAAAAAGACAAAAGCGACAAACATTACATTGTCTCTTTGAGTTTTCTTTTGTTTTTTTATTAACGTGCCCTTCCTGGCATTAGTTTTGATAATGGGCTATTTAAGAAAAAAAACAAAAACATCCAAATAACATTAAAAATCAAAACAATTACACGTTTGATTCGTTTACATATGACATTTTCTTAATCAACGCTTTGGATTCAAAACCCTTCAATCTCCAATCAACACAAACAGCACAACGTGTCACCCATGTTGCTCACAGCATGAACACACAAACAGCTGGACAAAAGTTTTGGCTTTGAAGGAAAGTGGCAAAAATAAATCAGCCAACATTTAGATGATGTTTTTATGTTTATATATCAGTGTGAGGCAGGATCACAGTGAAATAGACAGCCAATGTTTATATGCGATTTTGTGGGGGTAAGAATTACTCATCATCAGATTTTTGTGCGTCTGCATCAGACTGTGTCGTCTTTTTTTAGTCAGTCAGCATGTCGGGGCTGCACAGTCTTTGTCCTGTGCATTAGACATTTTACTACCAAGAAATCAGAGTTCTCCAAGAGAAATTAGCTCACTGAGGTTTCTCTCATGCCTCCACCTCCGCCCTTAGTCACAAAGGCCTAGATATGGGTTGGCAATCCCCTGGCAACCTCTGGTTGCTAGGGACAAACGTGAATTTCCACACAGTTGGCAAGTGGTTCCTGGAAATTGCTGGTTGTCACTGGGTGAAATCAATTGAAAGGAATGGTGCTGCACCGAAAACCTCCCTGCGACTATGTTGGTCACCATCAGATTGCTGTGGTCACCTGTAGTTTCCATGGGAGACACTGACTCGTCTGTAAATACTAACTAACTAACCACAAAGTGGTAGTGAACCTTGTGTGATGCAAACCAGAAAATGTTCTCCTTTAAAGTAAAAGTTGCACCTTCACTTCAGGGTGAGGCAAAACTTTTACTTTGAAGGCAAATGTTCTTCACATCTGGTTTGCATCGCACTTTTCACAGCTTCACTCCCACTTAGTGAATAGTTGGCAAGCGTTTGTATAGAAGATAATTTGCTAGCACCCAAAGCAACTGCAACTCACCAAACAACTGCCAGAAACCTCCAGCAACCAGTCGTCAACTGGTTGGAAAATACACATTTTTCCCTAGCAGCTGGTGCTTACCAACAGGTCCCTGACTGGTCTATAGTTTGGCTCTAGCAATCAATTTCATAGTGACTACCAACAACCACTAGCAACCAGTCATGGAAAACTCATTTTTCCATAGCAACCAGTAGTTGCCAGGTGATTGCCAACCAGTCTCTAGGGCTTTGTGACTGAGACCTATGATATCAGTTTATTTGAGAAAGCTGGCTCACCAGGTTAAGTGCATATAACATCACGGGAACTCAAAATTCCCAGTGTCTTTTAACAAGGTATTGAGTGTTTGCCAGCTGCTGCCGCCTGAGGGGCAGGGGTTCTTGAAATACATGTGACTGGATGGTGAATGCCATTAAAGTGTCAACTTGCTGCAGACACCTGTTCTCAGCCGTTTTTAACCGTGGTGAGCACATATTAAAAAGCTGCAGGTGCTGCTGACATGTGACAGACAGGAGGAAGAGGAGGGCTGAGCACAAACAGACTTGAGACAGCGTCATTTCAGAAACTGATCAGAATTGTACAACAAAAACATTACAACCCAAAAAACAAAAAAAACAAATCTGTACAAATGTACAAAAATCAACAGGATTAAAACAACATGAAGATCCATTTTAAAACATCCAACAGAGTCGCTGTGGATCTGACAGTATGTGGTAACAGCCTGGATCAGAGTCCATGTGCCAACTTTGTTGAGTGCAATCCACAGCAAACCTGAGGATGGACCTTGTGCTTCTGAATTTGACGGTGAAGTCGTCGTCTCTCCGTGAGCACCAACGCCACAGCGAATATAAAGGACAGCTGGTTAGTGATCATTAACATGGTCATTTCTCTTATCGCTGAGGTTGCTTTTATTGTAGCAACATTACCAGAAGGTTTAATCTGTAAGATCAAAGACATAACAAGAAATGATCCCTTTCTTCTTCCTTTTCTGCTGCTTTATTGAGATGCTTAATGCTGTACCCTTATCATATAACCGGGTAGAAAGAAAGTCAAAATGCAGGAAATCATTTGGAGACACTCACAGAGGTGTTGCATGTAAAGTTAAGGTTCAGCTTTTGTTAGAAGCAGCACAAACTTTTCTTCCTACTCCCGTTTGATCTCAGATAAAGGCTCAATGTGCTCAGATACATCCTATGACTTTCAATGTTTTAAACAAACAACTATGAGGAGTTTCATTCCAAAAACCTGAAGCAGCTAGTGTGCCGTATTTAACGAGAAGAAAACCTCCAAAAACATGCTGATGTTTTCAAAGTTCACACTTTCCCTCGATCTGTTTGGATGGAGCTGGGTGTGACAGGCTGTCCCCACAGGAGGTGTTTTGACTTTTTCAGGTTAAGAGGCTACAAGTGCATTTTTACAAATAATGACAAACCTGAGACCTCCAGCAGCACAAGAGAAGCCAGAAGATTGAATACAGCTTAGGCACAGACTGAGGAGTATTGGAGTACATGTTTGGGTCAGACATCATTGAGAAATGAGTGACCCTGTGGCATTGTCAGCTTTATTAAAACTGTTTTTGCCAAAAAACAGTGACAGAGAGCCACTACATAAACTAACACGAGGGAATATGAGTTCAGATTCAATTTTGAGAGCCGTTTATGTGGAAACTGTCGGTCTGAGGAATGAAACTCTTCACAGAACCCACTGAGAACAGAAACTCGCGCTGAAACTGTCAACATGAACATCTGATTGGCTTACTGAACCTGAATTCCCTGCAGGCTGCAGCAGGTAGTCAATTCCCCAAAGGAGTTTTTTTCACTTCCTCGTTCAGTACCTGATCACATGACTTAATTCACATATAGCATCACATGATCTGTGAGCTGTGCTTTCCATAGAAAAGTTATGGTACTGAAAAAGCAAGGAAGGACACAAGGAAGGAAGGAAGGAAGGAAAGATAGACTGTCATGGTGGCTTGTGTTGGAAGAGGAGCAGAGTTCAAAAGAGGTGTGTTTGTTTTATGACACAGTATTTCCCTCTGACCTAAGAGCAGCACAGTGAAGGGTAAGTGACAGGAAGACAACACGCTGATTTCCTGACGTTCATTCCAAAAAAACCTGCTCAGCTGCTGAGCAGGGAGGAACGGCACAAACTATGGTGCAACACACAGTCGTGTGACAACAAAGAAAACACACACCAGGCCCTAAACTTCCTTATTATTGCATTTCATTTAATTTCATTCATCCATTCATTCACTGGAGGCATTAGCTGAGTGATAAACAATCACAACGCAAACAAAGAAACCGACCTGCTGCTCGATACCTCTCTGTGAGGCATTAGATTACATTAATCTGATCTGTTTTTATACCACAAAGATTAATAACCCTACAGCTTCCTTTACCCACTCCTGCAACTTAATGTTTTACAGCTGATCCTGTAGCCACTTTTTTCTCTTTTGTTTCTGCTGTACTCTGCCCATGATGTGATACTAAATCCAAGTTATAGCAGTGTTATAGCAGAGACTTAACAGCCCCAAAAGTATATTTTGCAACTCACTTTAGCCCATTTTTATTTTTTCCATCCGTTTGAGGAAACAATGCCATCCATGATTGATTTGGTAGTGGATAATACTCTGCTCTTATTATGAAAGTTCAGTCCCAAAGGTCTTCCAGTCTCAAGAGGCTAATTTGGCTTAGATATCATTACGCTGCTTGAGTTCTTGTTCCAGTGGACTCCAGCACCACCGTCCTGTACTGCATCTGGCGACTGAAGTCCTCGTTCTGCTGCGAAGATCTGCTGCGAGCCGTAGAGCCACTGTGAAGCTGAAATGCTATTTGTGTCTCCAACACTGAGCTCAGTGAAGCTGCAGAGCAGAACAAGGCCTACCAGCTGATCGGGATGGAGGACTCACTGGAGGAGCAGCTGATTATAATGCTCCATTACTTATGTGTCACAGCGTAGTTGGTGATTAAAATATTTGCAGAAGAACCCCTTATGAAGGTTATTGTTTAGCATGTACGTGCTTTCAATTGAGCCAAAACAGAATCCAAATCATTGGGAAATGCTGTATAATTATTCACAGGAGGGGGCAATGCAACAACTTTTTTGCAACACAGGAACAAATTAACATATCAGAGGAGCACTGCAAGAAAATGTGTGCTTTATTCAGACAATATTCAGAATCAGAGGATATTTTGCTGCCTAGTTATTTATTTCTAAAGGTGAACTTTAGACTGTTTGATCAGTACTGGGGTGCATGATAAAGTTTAACTACATTTCCCAGTCACGGTCAGCTATGTAAAATGTTCACAAAGCCGAAACCCACCTCTCGACTAGAGTTCAATCAACCTTGTCTGAAACAAAGGTCCACACAAGACATCTGCTGAAAGCTAGAAGGTGTGCGCGCCCATCACCAATACAATCCATTCAAGCTCTGGTTTTTAAAACATTGTGGAAACACAAGGCAATTAGGTTCCTCTAGTGAAAAAATTGCCCACTAGCAGCTAAATGGAAAAGCTGGTGTCTGCCTTTACAAGATTGGATGGCTGGTTTAAGTGACTTTCAAGTGTTTCTAGGAACAAATTGAACCCTTCCTGAATGATGGCTGGTCTGTAATCGCCCCGGTCTTCACACAAAACCAAACAGCAGCTCCATCCTCTTTAATGTGTTTCAGGGTCAACCTATGATGAAGTCCCTGCTTTTTTGCAGCCTGGTTGTATTATCTAATAACCTTTCCTCTTGCTGAAGGCTGAGTTGAATTTTCTACAAGGCACTACGTGAGGGTAAAGAAGAAGGGAAAATAAGTTTTGGGGGCAGCCTCTGAGACAACTCATAAATGGTTGTTAAAAGAGAAGCACTCACTGTGAGACAAGCTTTAGTTGATTTGTCAGAAGCAGCTATATTAGGTCTATTAGAAAAGCTCTGGGCTTAGCACAAAATATGTTTATAAAAGGGATACTTTTCATTTTGCTGGAGTCAAATTTACAAAAATAGTGCAGAATTCTGTCATAACAAAGTTCTGTTTGGTGTAATACCTGAAGGAAACCGAAGACAGAGGCTAGAGCCCAAACATTAGCTTTTCCCTGCAGAAATTACAAGCAATTACCTTGTTTAGGTCCATGGAGAGATAGTAAAAAAAAAAAAAAGAAAAAGAAGGAAGGAAGAAGAAATTAACTGAGCTGAGAATAGAGCAGAGGGCAAGTTTCTCATTAGCACCTTTGTTTTCTGTAGTGACTAATTGCAGCTAATTAAGAGGGAAGGGAAGAAGGCTGTGATGAACAGTCAAGACTTTATCTCAAAGTGCTGCTGGTCACCCAGTCAATTCCTCAAGTGACTGATTAATCACTGTGTTCAGGAGAGTATTTATCCCTGCTGGATTTAGAGGAAAAAGTAAAACATTTTGGTTTGTAGATGAGACCAGAACTCCGAAGTGAATTAATGAATTAATCCAGAAAAGATGGAATTCTTCTCTCGGTGGATCGTGAGTCGATCACATGGGTGGAAAATGAGAACACGTAATCAGCAGAGTACTTCCTCTGGGACAGACTGTCGGGAGGACCGGACCTTCCTCAGTCACTGCTGTCGTCATCGTCGTCATCATCTGACAGGTTGTTGCTGTTGAACTTTGACCCCGGCCGGGTGATGGAGTCTGAGCGTGCCTGGAGGCTTACGGACGTCAGCTGCTCGTAGCAGTACTCGCAGACGCGAACCGGTTTGGACGACTGGCTGGGCAGGAGGTACTTCTTCTCAGAGCACGGCCCACAAACCACAAATCCACATTTCCTGCAGTGATGGCGGCGGCTGACTGGCGTGAACTTCACCTTCTTGCAGCGCATGCACACAGTAGCCTCAGAGTCGGGCACCCATACGGCCGCATGCTCTCCTGTCGGGGACTTGCCGCTTTTCTCCAACAAGTCTCCGACACACTTCCCTATGTGGTTCATCCATTCTGACTTCTCGGTGGCAGTAGCAGCATACACAGCGAAAGACTTGGTGGGTGTCTTGATGAGCCAGCCGTTGCGCAGGTCGCCTTCGTCTGGCACTGTGTCGATGGTGACGCTCTCCAGCGGGATGATGTGCTGCTTGTTGTACTTCTTCTTCTGGATGACGATGTTACCATAGACCAGGATGTCATTGAATAGGAAGAACTGCCGCGCCTTAGGCTTCTTGCGGCACAGTTTGGTGAGGACACCCTCGCCAATCAGCACGCGGCCCGGGATGGCCAGTGGCTGACCCGCAGCGCCGAAGCAGCTCTCAACCAGCGCGATCCGCTTGGAGTTGGCCTCGCTGTTCGCAAGCCGGTCCACCATCTTCACCTCACCTGGAAGAAGACACAAACAGCGGAAAGTCTGAGAACAAACATGTTTTTAAAACCAGCAACAGTGAAATAAGTAATTCTGAAAGCTTCCATTTTCAGAACAAATTAATGACCAGCGAGCCTCGACTAATTACATTTTTATCAACATCTTATTAAAATATTGCAGACTCACAACAAAATCAGTCAAAGTAATACTTTCAAGACTTATTTTCATGCACATCTGAGTCACTGCAGACACAGAGAAAACTCTATACTAACAGCAACCCTGACATTTTTAAATTCGATTGTGCTACCATCATGACAGAATTGCACATCAACAATTCTTTGGTTATTTCTCATTTTACATGCTTTTTTAAAAAGAAATTATTTAACTAAATCATGCTAAGTCCAGCCTCAAGATCAGTTCTCTGCACTGTTCTCTTAGATCAACTTCACGTATCTAACTCATGGTCACATGTATGCTTTTTTTCTTGCAGATGTTTTTACTTATTCTTTGTTTGTGATTGAGTTCTTGTTGAAGTTTACACCTACCAGTAACCACACTAAATTACTCACCACTCGATTTCACAATTCTGATTTTTCCCACTTGATCAATATCAGTTTAACATTTTGAAAACGGGGAATCACTGGGGTTTTTCCTTGTTTAACTTTCACTTTGTATGTCATACCATAAACTGATTACAATCATTCTGTTTACTGAAAGCATAATAATGCTGTTACTACACACAGGAGTAAAAACTATTAAAATGATCCCTCTCAACCTGTTCTTCACTTATACTGGTGTAACTGCATTTGTAGTAACACATTTCCCGCCAGTGTCTGTATTTGTAATGAAGATGCACAGTGCAATGAATCATTGATCCTATTTCCCTTGTTGTAACCTCACTGCACTCATCTGACATGTTGGCTGAGTGCCACATGATCTGATTTTACACTTAAGTCGTGTGTGCTTCAGACTGGAGCTTGTCTATGATGTAAAATGTGACTTTGAGTAGCAATCCGGTGATCGCACTGGTTAGAAAAATTATAATCTTTAGCACATGTGGGATTTAAATTGCCAAATATAAACACAAACCATGTAAAATCCAATTCTCCATACTGCCAGACTCCCATGGCTTCATCTTGTACAAGAGATAGCACCTCATCCACAAACAAATTAAACACACAGATCAGTCACCCTTCATCTGTCAGCAATAAATACTGAATATTCAGTTCATTTCTCATGACTTCTGGTGATCATGTCACAAAAAAAAATTACCCATTAGATGTAATAAACAACCCACTGGACGTTAAGGCTGCAAAAAAACAAAAAAGGAAAAAAAGCTGATAAATTCCAACATGCACACTGAATATATGAATGTGTAGAAAACTTCTTCACATACAACAATGAATCATTTAGACTACAAAAGATGGGCCTGGTATCAAAAACGAGCCACCTCTCCTGCACGGTGATGAAGCTTTAAAGTTTTCTCAAAGTGCACCTTTTTAGGTTTTCTCTGCTGAAATAACAGAAAACAGATCAAACATACAGGCTGATGAGCTTAAATACACTGGTTTATCCATCCAAAGCTACAGACACAGAGACAAGAGAGGTGAAGAAAAAGTTCAGGCAGGGTGGAGCAGGTGGAGTCCTGAAAATGTAATATGGCCGTACTTATTAAGTTATGAGGGTTTTGACATGCTGGAAAAAATAAAGTGCCAAAATGTGAACAACCGCCCAATACTTCTAGTACTAGAGAACATTTTCA
>VUQS01062239.1:0-11675 GCA_015108495.1 Heterochromis multidens
CTTTATGGTAGACTTGGATATCGATATGCCTACCTCCTGGAGAGTGTTGTTCACTTGGTTGGCTGTTGTGAAGGGGTTTCTCTTCACCATGGAAATGATTCTGCGATCATCCACCTGTGGACGTCCAGGTCTTTTTGCGTTGCTGAGTTCACCAGTGCTTTCTCTCTTTCTCAGGATGAACCAAACTGTAGATTTTGCCACTCGTAATATTGTAGCAATTTCTCAGATGGGTTTTTTTATGTTTTCGCAGCTTGAGGATGGCTTCTTTCACCTGCATGGAGAGCTCCTTTGACTGCATGTTGTCTGTTCACAGCAAAATCTTCCACATGCAAGGACCACACCTCAAATCAACTCCAGGCCTTTTATCTGCTTAATTGATAATGACATAACGAAGGACTTGCCCACACCTGCCCATGAAATAGCCTTTGAGTCAAATTACTTTTGAGCCCCTGAAATGAAGAGATTGTGTAAAAAATGCTTTAGTTCCTCACAATTTTATGCAATCTTTTTGGTCAACCCACTGAATTAAAGCTGAAAGTCTGCACTTCAACTGCATCTGAGTTGTTTTATTTATAATTCATTGTGGTAATGTAAAGAACCAAAATTAGAAAAAAGTTGTCTCTGTCCAAATATTTATGGACCTAACTGTACTTGTTTCACTCAATGACATACAAATCAAACTTTTATGTAATGTGTTTTTTCTGGATTTTTGGTTGATATTCTGGCTCTCTCCATTAAAATGAAACTACTCTAAAAATTAGAGAGTGTTCATTTCTTTGTAATTGAGCAAACTTAAAATTTCAACAGGGGATGTTTTTTATAGTCAACAGGAGGCTTCTCCTTTCTCTGACGTCTGCTATTTGTCACTCCACGGTCAACAGGACTGGTCTAATTTGCAGCAGGTAGCTGCTACTTCAAAATACTTCCTTGTCACTGTCATTCATTTCTTTTGTTTAAATATACACTTTTCCAGTTTGCTTTCTTGAGTTTGGAGTAATCTTCAGTCAGTGATTCTATAAAAATACTTTGGGCTTTAACATAATCTGACCTTCATTTTGGGGTTGTCTAGCTAACATAAAATCATAAACTATGACTCTCACACTCACAGGAGGACACTAAAGAAAAGTGGCACTAAAAGTGTGTGTCAGCACATACCCTCAAACACACACAGCAGTTAAGTGAATGTGGCGGGTTAATTAGGCGTGTAAGCGGACCCTCATACCACGATGGCTCCTGGTAATGACTCTGCACACAGCTGGAACTGTCACTAAGTGGGTAAACACAAGTGTAACTGCATGTGCTTGTGTGTGTAGTAAAACAGGCAGTTGAGCTCAACTCTGTTAGTGGCAGGGTGTATGTGGTTAGAAAGCTAGCATGCTGACAGCAAGTGTGTTATCACATGTGAATGGGTGGAGGTGAAAGGACAAGTTAAAACACTACAAAGGAACAGTGTTTAAATCTAAAGCAGTGAAGTTTAAAAACCTAAATAGTGAACCCACACAATGTCAGAATGACACATAAATAGAATGAAATGTTATATTTGTAATTTACATTTGCTTAAAAGAAACAAATAAGTGGGAAGGACAGAGAAATGAATTAGATAATGGAGTAAATTAAATTTTGGGGAATTGTTGTACTGATGTGTATCTAAGCAGGTTAGCGCTTGAGCTTAAGTTTTTCCAAGTGTGTACTTGTAGGACAGAAAAACTACTATAGTGTTCATCAGATGGATGAAAAAAATAAATAAGCAAGTTCAAATCTTTCTTGTTTTGAACCTCAATCAAGATAGGCCTGTTGTAATGCTTTTAAACGCTGGCTAAGACAGACGAAGAGAGTTTAGGGACAGAGCGCAGGGGTGCAGTCCAAGACAACTCTCTAAACCACAAAAGTATATCTGGACTCTATTTGCATGAAAGAGGCTTCAGGCATTTACCTCCAGCAGTGCGAAAGGTGGCAGAGCAACTATGATGTCTGTCAATAGGTTAAGCTTATTGGGATGAACCATCCATCAAAGTCATTTCAGGGGTTAAGATCTGACAGGGATATACAGCGGATGGGGGTATAAATGAAGACTTTTCCACAAGTAATTCCTTTCTTGTTTCAGGGCTTCGGGGAAAATCAAGCTATTGCTATTGTGTAGGTTTAAGAATTTGATCTGTGATCTGAAAATCACTGGGTTGTGAAAACACTGTCCCTCTCTCAACACTTTATTTAAATGTGTCCTTGATTTCTTCCTTGGATGGCACCAATGGACGATCCTTAAGCAGCTTTTGTAGGGGACAAAATGTTTTTGGCTGAGTAGAAGACAATGATCAATGGCAGAAAATTTTGAATCATAGACTGTCTAATCCAAGGGCATCACTTGCATGCCCATATTCTTTTACTCTCATTATAAAGCCTTGCTCATTATAAAACTTATGATAGATTTAAGAATTAAGCAGCCATAGCTGCTACCACTAACATACCCTTCCCAGAGGGTTGCGGGAGAACAAATCCAGGCAACAGGAAGGGGGCCCCAGTGGTCAGCCCGGCAGGTTTCAGCTCCGTCACCCCATATGTGGACAGACAGGTGACCAAGTTGACCAGGTCCTTCAAAGCATCTTTAGATTCATCCTCCTTGGCCTGTTCCAGTCTGGATGCAAAAGAAGAGTTTACATTAATCTTCACACACCATAATGTACACCTAGAGATCGGTCTGCGACCTCCTGGTAACCACCTATCACTAGGGAAAAAGGTGTAAATCCCTGAATGGTTGCTGGCAGTTGCTAAGTGAAATTGGTTGCAAAGAGGCATACAGTGGTGCATCAGAATGCTTGGTTTGGTAGCAGACTGCTGTGGTTGCCCACAGTTTGGGCGGATGACACCAGCTTGTCTGCAAACACTCACCAACTACTCACTAAGCAGTAGGAAACTGTGAAACCAGACTGCTTGCTTCTAAAGTAAAAGTTGCACCTCTTGGAACATGTTGGTTGCAGTGTTAAAGCACAACCTTTACAACCTGAAGCCAAATAGTCTCTGATTCACATTTGCGTTGCAGTTTTTTTTGCTCAGTATTTGGCGAGTGTTTGCAGATATGTTGGCATCTTCCATGCAAACTATGGGCAACTGTAGTAATCTCCTGGCAAACCAAAGCAATCATAAGGGTGATTTTGGTGCAGCACCCTCTTTGAAACTGATTTCACCTAGCGACTGCCAGTAACCTCCAGCAACCACTTGTCTACTTGTTGGGGGTTGTATATTTTTCCCTAGCAATCAGTCTCTAGGCTTGGGTGACTGAGACCTTAAAAGCCTGTGATGAACTGTAGGAAGGACGACCTTAGCTCTACCTTAGCATGAGGTCACAGAGGAAGGCGTAACCCTGACACATTCGGAAATCGTCCAGCAGGGTTTGCGACACGTCGCTGGAGTCTTTGAGGAAGCAGGAGAGGCCAGCGAACATCTCAACGATCTCCAGAGGGGAGAGATCATCTGACTGCTGCATGTTTTGAACACATGTGGCCAAGCATTCTTTCTCTGTAAATGGAGGAGGGGCTGTTAGAGGCAAAGAAATGTAATCTGCAAGGAATTTTTGTGACAGAATGTATGGGAGTTATTAAGGACATAAAAGGCTTGCCTTTATCTTAGATTTATAGGAAGTAAAAAAAAATATGCATCAGGTAAAAAAAACAGAGCAGCTTGTGCTGCTTCAGTCAGATTTGTACAGTTTTAATAGCATTTGTTATGCTATAAACACAAGAGCTTCAGGATTTTTCTTTTTCAACTTAAAATGAAAGGATCTATTTGTGTATTTCACATATGCAATAACAACAGGGATAACTAAGCTGAAATAATAAATCACATTAAAATAAATGTTTTTACTTTAGTGTCACATAAATCACTGTAAAAATCTCACAACAAATTATAATCAGGAAACCCTCTGGAGGTTTACAGTGTTTAATTTGCCAAAATGCAAACTGTAAATTATCTTAAGTGTTTTAAAAATGGTAGAAAACAAACTTCTTGGTTTTGTTCACCAGTATTCTCACAATGTGTTTTTTGTTACTAAGATGCATTGTACAATTTGTATGTGGGCTGGTTCACATTTTCTAATATTTCAGTGCAAAAATGCACATCCAGATGTGGTTTGGAAGAATGTTACTTCCA
Source organism: Heterochromis multidens (assembly GCA_015108495.1). Classification (NCBI taxonomy): domain Eukaryota; kingdom Metazoa; phylum Chordata; class Actinopteri; order Cichliformes; family Cichlidae; genus Heterochromis; species Heterochromis multidens. The sequence goes on from VUQS01062239.1 coordinate 4,144, forward strand.
GAAACTTCTAGAAACAGATGTCCTTTACAGATAGTACATTTGTATGTACCGTGTATGTATTTGACCACGTTGACACTGAGGCCATGTCGGGAGATGGTGGTGAGCACCTCCCCAGCACTCCTCCTCCAGGGCAGGTTGTGAGGAGGACACCAGGAGGTGATGGCACTAAACAGTAACTGGAGGTCATCCTTTTGGGCCAGCTCCTCCGCTGGTGACACAAATGTGCAAAGCTTCACCAGGATCTGCACAAAAGGAAAGGACAGGATATTTGTTTTTTTTTAACTCTGGGTAAAAACAGCAGCCTGGAAATAAGCTGATGAAACTACTGCTGAAAAACCACAGAGTCAAGCCTGAGCCTTTTGTCATGGAGATACAACTGTGTTTGTGACACATGCTGTTTGATGAAAAGATTCAGGATTAAGGTCTTTATGGGAGGCAGAATTTCCAATCTTTTTATCAGTACACAAACAGATTTAAAGTATCAAAATAAGCCAATAACCATCTTATAATCCTCTGATATGATACAGATTCTCCAAACAGACTTATTTCGCTAAAGAATTAAAACATATTTTTCTACCACATGTAAACACCAGAATAATCAATGTTTTTTGACAATGTTTGTTTAAATTTTTTAATATTAATCAGTTATTCTTCGTGAAAGCCAGCTGATAACTCTACAAAATTAAGAGAGTGAAAAATCAGTTACACTCTACTGTCTACTACTGACAGTAGCTGATTCTGTTGCCTTTACCTGGACAAAGACTTTCTGGAGTAGTGCCCTGCGGTCAGCCAGGGGCAGCTCGGGTTGGGTGTGGCCTTGGCCTGGGGTCTTCTCTTGGTTGGGTGGTGGTTGTTGTGGCGGCGGCTGTGACGTGGGGCCTAAAGGTGCCTCGGCCATGTGGGGCAGGTCAAAGAACAAGTAGAGGCATTTGACGAGCGTCGAGGGCACAGACATGGTTGTCATGCAGTCCACAGTTTTCTGGTGAAGGCCAGACAAAAGGGGATAGCTCAGGAACCGCAGAATACGTAACTCCAGGCACCACAACTGTGCTGAGACTCATATACAAGAAATTTCAGAGCATCTGCAAAAGATTTTCTGCAGTAAATATGGGTATAATTATAACATCTCAGCCCTGATTTGTCACTCTATTAAAGTTGAGCTGGACTTTTGTGATTAATGCATTAGTTTGGATTTGAAGTAACCCATTAATACACCAAAGTCACAAAATAATACAAACTAACCAACCAACTGAAGGAGCACTAGACAAACCCCCATGTTTAACAAGGTAAAATTACAGTTTTGTTAATGGAGTCTGGTGGTTGTGTTCACTTCCTCATCACAAAGAGCTTGTACAAAGGCGGGGCATGGGAAGTGTTCTATTGGGGTGATATGGTACTATGAGTTCTTTAAGATAAGATGGGGCCTAGTTATGTTGCCTTCTTCTTTTACTCCACTACATTCTGGATGCTTCTTACTTGTTATTTTGCAGATTCAGAAAATATAAATCTGATTACGTATTAATATAGATAAAGCTACCCAGCAGTATATAAATCACTAAAATCATTTCCAGCATCAACAATAAAGTGGTATACACACTAGGGCTGTGCCATATCATATTTTCTGCAATAATACTGGTATACATTTTTACATGGTGTAAAAATGTCTCATTGCCATATCATTATTATAGCAACGTCATGCGTTTACATACAAGACAAGCCCGGGCATGTCTGACAGCAAGAGCTGCATGTCAGCCTCTAATAACGATTTATTACCTAAAAAGGGAGCTACTTCAACAACCTCCAACAAAGCACAGAACTTTGCAAAATATGCAAGGAAACTGTTTCTGATAAAGGTGGAAACAACACACTTGTTTCGCCACTTGAGGCAAAAACACACCATTGATTGCAACCAGGCTACAAAGGAGGAAATGCTAACACCTGGAGATGTGCAATGTAAACAAATGACTCATCCAAGCATTGCTAATTGCACTCCATATGACAGGAAGAGTAAATGGTGGATGGAAATTACTGATGTGGTTACATGGTGGAAAGCATGGTTTTAAGCAGCTGGTTAAAAAGCCAGATTCAAAATTCAAATTAGGAAGGGTGTCATCAACAACAGCATCAGAAAAGAAGGATGGAAAATGCCCTTCATTCACGTACACTTATTAATGTTCAGTCTAAAAGGAATATGTTTTTTTTTTCCATCCATGTCAAATCACTTTAAATCAACGTAAAAGAAAAAGCTGCACAACACCAGCAGGACAAATAAAGATAAAAATGCTTCTTTTAGGGTGACTTTGGTAAATGGGTGTTTTGTTGTGCTGTGATTCACTGTTGAGTTTCTGAGGGAAAAAGGGCAGGGACAGCTATAAGGGCCTGAGGTGTGTGTTCACTGAGTGTTTTCCACAGTTATACTGTATATGTGTGTGTGTGTCATGTTGGCAAAGATAAAAGGCTGGAGAAAGAGATGGGGTTTGTGTTCACTGAGGCGAATGATTCAGATAATCAAACGCTGCCTCCTACACGCACACACTGACAAATTACCTCGCTCTTCCTTTCACTTACACACGAGCTCTCGCAGAAGACCACACACACACACACACACACACACACACACACACACACACACAAACACTGCGGCTGGATGAGATGACCATCCCGTTTACTCCAACGCTGTCTACATGACAGAGAGGAGGTGGACGCACAGCGATGGATAACAAAGCAGAATGGGCGCACACACACAAATTCAGCTCCTCAGATGGAAAAAAGGAGCAAGATACAGACAGTTGAAGTAGGTAGAGGTGTGTATAGCTGATGGTGAGTCACAATAATGGAGGATTGGACCAACACCTGTGGTACAGCCAGCCACAAAGAGGAGGCTGTCACAGAATACCGGTCCTGCTGCAGTCTTAAGGTCAAGGTTACCGTGAACAAATCAGAGACAAAACCAGAGAGACAAAGACATTTATCAGTGTGTGAGTGTGAGAAAGAGATAGAGAGAGAGGGCGATGAAGGCAGACACAAGGAGATAGAAAGATAAAATATCAATAAAGTGCTCCCCTGTCTGTGTTAAAAAGAGAGAGAGAAACAAGCGCAGTGGTAGTGCAGTGTGTGAAGGGCACCCTGTAAAAAAAGAGGGAAGTCCAGAGGTAGAAAGACTGAGTTATAAACAAAAATACTACTGTTTTATACTCTGAGGAAGAAAGAGCAGGACGTGGGGGAGAAAGGGAGCGACAGGGGAGAGCATGAAAGGGAGGGAGGTGACGTCAGGTTTGTGGGAGGCCAGCTGCCTGGAGAAATCCATTAAACCTACTCTCACTCACACACACACACTCACACACACACACTCACACACGACATGGGTTATTTTTTTCCTGTCAGTCTGTGTTCACTGATATCAAACAGTCACATAAAGCAGCCCTTATTAATTTAAATGAAACCACTGGCTGGGCAGTGTGCATGTCCAGTAGTGCTAACTGATAAAACTAAACAGCACAGAAGAAAATGATCATTTAATTTACATCTACAATGTATTTACACTCAGCATGCAAGTGTGACCAATCAGATCAGCCTCTGGATACAGGCACACGGTATCAGAATCAGAATCTTCCCGTACCATGATATCACGATTTTTGTTATTTGTTCTCTCTTAAGAAAAACCGAAGTCTGAACCAAACAATGATTTTGGAGGTATTTTACACCCACAGGGCTCAAGCATATTTTTCTACTGTGCCTGAGCCGAACGAACAAGAAAAAACTCTGCTGGAAGTTCTCTACTGCATTTTGGTGTCTCGAGCTGCAGCTCGTTTCAGTCTGAAACACACACAGTAGAGAGCAAAGAGATGGTGCAATGCTGGTGACTGAACCCAGGCAAAATGGAAGATATTATTTTACTATCTTCCTTACAGAGAGGGCAACCAAAATCTTCGCAAGTAAAAACCTTTATCAAAGCACACAGCTAATAAGCACACGTAAATATTTGTTTTAATATCACCACTCCTTATCAAAGAAAGTATAAAAGCTGGATGACGCTAATGTGACGTCTTCTGTTGGTTTCTGAAGTCCCATTTTGAAGCCTCGAGTTAAATTGCCATCTTGTTGCAAGAAAAAAAAAAAAACGGATGTTACGATTAAAAGTGGGTCTGACTGTGAAACCACATGCTCTTTGAGTAATGACTTGTGATTGAAGTCGTTAGCCAATGACCATGCAAGATTTAAACAAACAGACTTAATTTTTTATTTCATATGAGCCAAAACGAGTGACTGAGCCCAAAAACTCGTCAAGAAAATGTTTAAAGAGGTCAAATCAAAAAGCTGTTTTCCCGTAGAGTTCGGTAGGACCAGAAGTGCTTCTGAAACCACAGCCATCGCCATCTTCTGGCCTTCAGATAGAATGCAGCTTTAACGCACCTGGGCACTGGCTTCATACATTCATGTTTTATACTCTCTATGGCTTCATTATTGTCACTCTATGCTCTCCTTTATTCTGTTTTGGTCCTCCTCCCCCAACTGGTCAAGGCAGACGGCCGCCCCTTCCCTGAGCAGAAGTCTCTTCCTGTTAAAGGGAGTTCTTCCTTCCCACTTTTGCCAACTGCTTGCTCATAGGGGATCGCTGGAGTTCTCTCTCTATCATCATACACTCTTTGCTTTACAAACAAAGATTTTATGATGAGAGGACTGCTATTGTGAACTGGCACTATTTAAATAAAAGCTGAACAGAGACAAATATAGCACCATGGAGCAGTGATGGATTAAATAGAACAGCATGAGCAAAAGGAAATTTCAGAAATTTACCACCTGCATAGTTTACTTGGCAAGTGATCCCAATGCACAAACATAACAAGAGACTGCCATTAATTATGGAGATAAAGAAACAGTAGGTTGAGAAGAGAATGAAACAAAGGAAGGTTTCATATCTTCAATCTCATTATTGGCATTAAAAGACACTTGCAGTGTGGAGGGCCTACATGGCAGGGGTTAACATCTGAGCAGCACCAACTCAGAATCTGAAAGTCAATAATAAGCAAATCAAAGTTGTTAAATCCTTGTGATCAACACTTGTGAAGACTTTCTCATTTATCTACTTTCTGCAGAAAAGCAATTAAAAATCCCAGAACTCCAGCAGAGCTGTTGAGGGTGTTAATGCAGAAACACTATAGCTGTGTTTTTTTCCTTTAGAAAAACAAGAATCACCATCTCCATCAGCCGTATGTCTCTACCAACCAGTCAGGTTTAAAACCATGTCCTGACTTGACCTTTGACCTTTGGGAAATAAATTCATTTTTTTCTATTAGATCAGGAATGTTAAACTAAGTTCAATAGGGTTTAGTGACTGGACAGATAAATATCAGCTACCAGTGATGGGCCAGGTTCATATCTGGTTGTTTTTTGGGGGGGCATTTTTTTTATAATTTCATCAATTTATTTTGTTAATTTAGTGTTCTGGCTCCTTGAGAATTCAACTTAACAAATAATTAACCTTCCAGGTTGTCCTGTGTTGCTGGGGCAAAACAGGGGCAGAAATGCCCATACCTCCCTCCCTCTAGCCAATCCCTCCAGGTCCTTTGGGGGCACAACAAAGCCTTCCCAAGCCAAAAGAGATACAAACTCTCCAGCATATCCTGGGTCTGCCCCAGGGTCTCCTCCCATTAACATGCCTGGAGCACCTCACCTAAGAGGTGCCCAGGAGGCATCCAACTTACATCCCTGAACCACCTTAACATGACTAGTGTGATGTGGTGGAGTAGTGCCCCATCCAAGAATAACAATCCTTGGGGTGGGGAAAGATTTGTATCCCTAAGAGATCCCAGGAATTATGTTTTCGAGGCAATTTGCCCCTGACAGGGTCTTCCAAGGCAAAATGGTCCTAGTTTAGGGGCCAAGTGTAATTCAGAAAACCCCTATAAAGTGAAGGACACCAAGGGAAAAAGATCCCTCACCAAGCTAGGCCTGGGGTAGTGGCTTGGGGGTGAGTGACCAGACTGAAAAAGGCACATGAGTCTGCCCTCCTGTAAGCCCACCACATGTAGGAGGAACAGTAGGTGTTCGGCGGTTTATAGATTGGGCGGGGGTCAGGGGGCGATGCTTGCTGTTGCCCAAACTGGGCTATAGGGAAATACCCAACTTCTGAAACGCAGTGGCTGAATACTGCCAGCAGTCGTGCCTCCTTCCTTTCTGTCATGTTGAGCAAGAGTTGAGAGTTGCACACAGATGCTGACAGATATTTTCATCATGTAAGACCAGCAAATGCAGTCATTCTAACAAACTGCTTGCCAATATACTCCCACCATAAACATCAAACCTCTGTCATTTAGTAACTAACACATAATGGAAATCACCATATATGTAGCACCCTCTACTTTTGCTCGACAGAACTAACAATGAAGGGAGACACCACCTTGTGGTGCTATTCGGCAACTCTGCTGCATAAGTTAACAAAAGCAATCAGAAAGTGCAACTCCCCCCGAAGGGCAACTTGAGATTTTAAGTCTGTGTAGGTTCTCAGTCATCCAGGACATGGTAGTCTAAGAGTTTGAAAAAAGGCAACTGGATTCTTTTACTTAAGAGGAGTAAAAGAGGCCATGTATATCTACTGTGAACAACCATCGCTGAACAGAGGTGGTGGTGTACGACAACCAACTGTCAGCCACATACAATGCAGTCTTGAGATCCCTTCCCAGGCGCCTCAACCCCCATTCACACCTTGCATCAGGTGACCTCATTAGGTCACGTGAAAGGTTGGGGCAAGGTCTCGCAGTGGTGTCACCTGAAACCTGTGGTGATAATGACCCACGCCTTTTTTTTTTCACACCTTGGCTCATGTGACGACTCACATGATCAATAGTGGGTTAACGACCACCACTCAAAAGACAGCCCTCACTAGGATTTAAATACCTGGGACTCTCCACCATTTGGTTTTAGAACTGACGAAGCCTTTTGGATGAAAGGTGAAACGTCTTCAAACAACCTAAAGGAGTGCAGTTGCCTTCTTTTAAACTCTTAGACTTGAGAACAAGAAGACTTTCCTTGAGGTCATGTGTTCAGACACACTCGGGTATTACTAGCTATCACCTCTTACCTTTATGGTGTGATGCATATTATTAGAGCAGACATGGGTTTTACATATCGGGACATTTTCCACAGATTATACAATAAATATTCACCAGTGTTTCATACCTATTATTATTAGATTTTTATTATTTCAATTTCTCCTTTTTTTTAATGAGGCATGAATGTTTGATCATTTTGAAACACATTCCTGTGTTCCAGTTGGATACTACAGCCATGTGACTGCATCATGTGACTAGTAGGCATGATTTAAGTGGCAGATGAGCTAAGTGCTTTATTTTCTGATTAGGAGCAGGTGTGTTTGAAAAGTATCATTTTTGTGGCGTAATAAACTAGCAGCCCTACAGTGTTTTCTGCACAGCACACATCCCTTTTTAATGTGGATGTGTGTGTATTTTTCATACCCAAACAATAAATTATTTAGGATTCATTGGTCTTGGAGCCTAACTACCACCAGGGCA
>VUQS01062276.1:0-11821 GCA_015108495.1 Heterochromis multidens
GAAATTCAATGCGTCCTGGACCTGAGAGCAAAGCTGCACACATTAGGGAGGTTGTCACGAGAGAATTTGCTCCAGGCCCAGGAACGTCAGCAGCGCCTGTATAACAGAGGGGCTACGCTCAGGCAATTTTCAACGGGAGATAAAGTGCTTGTATTGCTCTCTTCCTCCAGCTCAAAACTACTCGCCAAGTGGCAAGGGCCCTTTGTGGTCACACGGCGAGTCGGGGACGCTGACTATGAGGTGATGCGGTCAGACAGGGGAGGGGGAACACAGATATATCACCTCAACCTCCTGAAAACATGGACAGAGGCTGAAACTGCTTCTCTGGTGAGTCTTGTTAAGGACAAAGATGAGTTGGGGCCGGAGGTGCCAAATTCCACCATTCCCACCTCCCTCCATTGTGATAACCATTTCACACAGACCCAGAGAGCGGATGTTGCTGCATTGCAACAGTGGTTTGCAGATGTGTTCTCCCCCCTGGCAGGTTGCACCTCTCTCATAGAGCACCATTTTGAAACGCGCCCTGGCGTGACGGTGCGTTCACGGCCCTATAGGGTACCTGAACATAAAAGGTAAATAGTTCAGAGGGAATTGGCCGAAATGCTGAAGATGGGAGTAATAGAAGAATCCCACAGTGTAGCCCCATAGTTCTTGCGGTGAAGAAAGATGGGTCTATACGGTTCTGTGTAGATTATTGCAAGGTGAATGAGGTGTCACAGTTTGATGCTTATCCCATCAAATATCACGACACTGGATTTGACCAAGGGCTACTGGCAGATTCCCTTGTCTCACACAGTCTAAGGAAAAAACGGCTTTCTCCTTTTCCGTACGGGTTGTATGAATTTGTCACACTTCTGTTCGGCTTGTTCGGAGCCCAGCCACCTTCCAGCGCCTTATGGACCGGGTGCTGCGTCCGCACACTGCATATGCTGCCACCTACCTGGATGATGTCGTTATCTACACAGTGACACCTGGGCGGAACATATGCAGCAAGTGGCTGCGGTCCTGGAGTCCCTGAGGCAGGCAGGGCTCATAGCCAACCCGAAGAAGTGTGCAGTTGGATGGAGGGAGGTACAGTATCTGGGGTACCACTTGGGGGGTGGGCAGGTGCGCCCTGAAACAGATAAAACAGCAGCTGTCGCATCCTGCCCGCGCCCCAAGACCAATAAAGAGGTGAGGTGGTTTTTGGGGCTGGCTAGCTACTACCGCCGGTTCGTGCCCGGCTTTGCGGAGCTGACCAGCCCCTTATCTGATCTCACCCGAAAGGGTGCCCCAGATCTGGTCTGGTGGACGGAGCAGTGCCAGGCAGCATTTGTACAGGTGAAAACTGCTCTCTGTAGGGAACCCCTGCTACTCTACACTCCTAACTTTTCTCTCCCTTTTGTTCTGCAGACTGACGCTTCGAACAGAGGGTTGGGGGCCGTTTTGTCCCAGCAGGTAAGGGGGGTTGACTGCCCTGTGGTTTACATCAGCGTTTACATCAGTTTACATTGTCTGAACGAGAGGCCAAATACAGCACGGTGGAGAAGGAGTGCCTGGCCATCTGGTGGGCGGTCGACTCCCTTCGTTATTACCTCCTGGACCGCCCCTTCATCCTCTGTTCGGATCACGCCCCGTTGCAGTGGCTCCATCGCATGAAGGATGCCAACGCCCGAATCACCCATTGGTATCTGGCTCTCCAGCCCTTTAAGTTCAAGGTGATCCATTGGCCGGGAGCACAGATGGTTGTGGCTGATTTCCTCTCCCACTCGCGGGGGGTCACAGTCTCTAAAACGTGTCCATAACATTGTGAATAAAAATAAACCATTGTTCGGCCCTGTAAAGGTTGCGCGTGGCTGGGTCCTTTGTTACAGGCTGACTCTATGCTCCCTTGATATATGCCATGAAGATGTTTGCACTAGACCCTTCAAGCTATGGAAATTGTGAGGAGGCGTGTCAATGGATTGGACTTGCTTTTCCAGTGCATCTCAAAAATCTGGAGAATTTGGAGGTCAAGTCAACACCTTAAACTCTTCTTTTTGTTCTTCAAATCATCCTAGAACAATGTTTGCAGTATGGCAGTGTGCATAATCCTGCTGAAAGAGGCTACTACCATTGGGGAGAAGGGATGTATGTGGTCTGCAACTATATTCAGGTAAGTGGTACAAGTCATTCAGATGAATGCCAGGACCCAAGGCAGATCCATAAGTTTTTGGATAATCAAACAATCGTCATCATTTTCTTTTGAGCCTCTTAAAATGGGGGACGATGTATAAAAATGGCCCCAAACAGTTAGCGCAATACTTTTGATAAACCCTTGAATTAAAGCTGAAAGTCTACACTTCAATCACAGCTTGAGTGTTTGATTTAAAATCTACTGTGGTGATATACAGGGGGAACATTACAAATAGTCATTGTCCAAAAACTTATGAACCTAACTGTATGCAGCTACCATCCTGCAGTGCACGGTGTGTTCTGACACGTAGTTATCCTGGCCAGCAGGTTTTCGGCAATTTTTGCTGTCAATTGTGAAAATTTGTGATTTTTTCTGTGAAATTGGACAACTACCAGTTGTCCAATTTCAGGTCAAATGACCTCAATCAGCCTTTGACAGCCACGACCCTGTTGCCAGTTCAACACTTATCCTTTCTGAGACAATAAAAGACATTTTTCTTATTTCCAGTACATGTTCAAAAACTGACTGTTCACTTACTGCATATTAAATACCACCCCTTGACAAGTGCCTTTGTAAAGAAATAATCTATTTTATTCACGTCGCTTGTCATTAGCCATTGATCAATTTGTGATTAAAATTGTTGCTCAATGAGGTGCACAAACTTCGTAAATGACAAGTAATCCCGGCTAAATTCTGAATTACTCTACAGTAAATTATGCATATCAAGTCACCAGAAAACACCAGCTGGTCCAAAGTCAGAATAACAGTGTGTGTCAGTCTCACCTTTTTCCTCACAGTATTTGATGGCATTGTAGTACGTCTGAAGCAGCTCGTCAAAATCTCCCTTGCCACCACCGCGGGGCTCTGTGATCACAGTTTTCTGCTTTTCTAGCTTCTCCCAGAGACCAGTGTTGGTCCATCGGTCTCTCAGCTTGTCCAGCATCTGATCAGAAAACAGGAAATACACTTAGGTCCATACGTTTTTGGACAACGGTATTTTTTGTAATTTTGTCTCTGTACACCACCACAGTGGATTTTAAATCAAACAATCAAGATGTGATTGAAGTGCAGCTTTAATTCAAGGGGTTTTTTAAAAAAGTATTGCGTTTACTCTTTTTAGGAATTACAGACATTTTTATATAGTGCCCCATTTTCAGAGGCTTAAAAGTAATTGGACAAAAGTAACTGACTGATAAACAGTTTTATGGCCAGGTGTAGGACTGTCCCTAATAATTCCATTACTAATTAAGCAGATAAAAGATCTTGAATTTATTCCAAGTGCTGAACTTACATTTATTTTTTCTCTGGAATTGTCAAAATAAGATCCAAAGAGATGAGATGATGTTGCAAGGAAAGGGGGCCATCATAGGTTGAAAAAACAATCAGAGAGATAGTAAAAAAAGTGGAAAACTCAATAATCTGGTGCGTTCTTAAAAAAAGGAAAGCACTGGCCAGCTCAGCAACACCAAAATGCCTGAAGGGCAACACCCACAACATCCAGCAGAGTTAAGAACAATTTTGAGAAGGTAGGCGTATCATTGTCAAAGTCTACAATCAAGCAACGCCTTCATGAATGGAAATACAGAGGGTTTATGTAAAGGTGCAAACTACTGGCTACATTCAAAGTCAAAATTCTGAAAAATTATGTCCATCCATCTATCCATCCATCCACCCATCCATCCTCCAATTCAGGGTCGCAATGGGGCTGGAGTCTATCCCAGCTGCCATAGGGCGAGAAAATTTAAAAAATAAATAAATAATTTTCCTAAAATTTATGGATCTACTTGTATATAAATAGCCCAGAATACCCCTTGCTTTATAAAAAAGCAAAATGCTAATCTCAAACATTAGTAAAGAACAACTCGGATTCTTCAAGGCTCTTATAGCGAATTCTTTAGTTAAGGAAATGGCTCATAGTTAAAAGTTCTTAAATCATTTACTTAAATGGTAAAAGATCACATCTCTTCATTTTGCTTGATACTAACCAAATTAAAGCCATGCTAACGCCATAGCGCTACACAGATAATAATATTAATCTGTAGATTGAAACAGCTCAAGAACCACTGGATTACCCCTCAGAGAATTAATCCTGCTCACTCTGGTGAGTGTTCTGACCAATTATTAGGTCCAAATTTACACCATACAATCAATGAGACATCTCTAACATCTACTGAAAGACTGGCAAAACAATTTGGCCACAAGGCTGACATTTATGAGTAAATTATATAAAAACCTACAGCATTTTACAGAATTTAAAAAATAAAAAGTTAGCAAACATTAACAATGTGATTGTTCCTGATTATTATTTTCTTCTCAAGGTAACTTAGTTCTTTCCCCCCAGTTGAATCTACCTTTTTTTTTTAATTTTTTAATTTTTATTTTTTTATTTTTTTTTTAGATACAACACAAAAAGTTCCTCATGGCAAAATCCATCTGTCTCAAATTCAAAATGTTTCAAAGACAAACTATACAAATGACTGAATGCAAGGGTTCACTTGCAAAGCTGTAGTAGTGCAGTCGGCTGTAGATAAGGAGACAGCACAAGGATCAAGCACATCATGAATAGAACAGCATATCATGCAGAGCACACAAGTGCTCCATGGTCAGCTAGTAATTATGTGTTCATCCTTCTGCATTGCACCATCATACTGATGCTTTAGACTAACAATAACCTTGTACATGGAAGTATTCGTGTGAATATTTCACCTTATTAAACCTTAGAATGTATTATTAATAAATAATAAATAATAATAATAATTAATAAATAAATTAATAAATATTAAATCTGTTGCAACTTGGTAACCACGCTAACGTCACCCTCTTGTTCAAATCTGGTCATTTCTGAATAAAAAATAAATAAATAAATACATTTAATTTCATTAATATTCCATAGTGTATGACAGTGCCTGCCAGACACACAGGTCAGAAATGCTTAAAACAAGCATAAATACAACCTGCAAATGAGCAAGTCACCCATCTTCAGACAGAGTCAATCTGTATACTATGCAAGGTATGACACTGTAAAACATTAAGACACTTTCGAAGTCTAAAACAACCTTGCAACAAGAAAAGCAATTAGGTGCCCATGTTTGATCCTGTGTCCTCAAACTGTCTGGATTTCTTCTCTTGACTTCAACTTGGCAGAGAGCTGATGTGTTTAAAACCTCCTCTGCAATAAAAATCACTGTTGCTGTACTATTGTTAGTGCAAAAAGTCAGCAGCTCTCCAGGGAGGCACATTGATCTAAAAGCCCTCATCCTAGTCCCACTCATGTCGGTCCTGTGCAGATTATATCCTTGAATAAGCATGGCTTCACAACCAGAAAGAAGCTTCACTGGCTTGGAAATGTGTTAGAAGGGTCAAATAAAAGTTCTCCTTGTAGTCAGCAGAAAACTTCTCAACAGGCCAATAGTGTCAAACTGTAAAGCCTGAGCTAGATGCAGATGAGGCCTTCAGATGGAAGGAAGAGACATGTTCTCCCCAACAACAAACCTATTCTGTTTACCTGAGCAAACAGCCAGCTTAAGTGTTCCTCAAAACACCACACATAGCAGAACAGAAGTTAACTTTTTGGGTTATGTTCAGTACTGAGGAAAACAACAGAAGCAAATAAGACAACAGGGGAGTGCTGATATATTTTTGCAAGCCAATGTGATTGCCCAATAGTGGTGAAATGAAGCATGGGAAAGATTTCATCAGGTTGGTGCCTCCTAAAGCAAGTGAGGTCAGAACGTTTGCATCAATAAAACATGACTCATTCACTAAATATGCAGTGTTACATCAACAAGGACCCCCCTTATGTGCGTCTTCAACTCAGCCAACTGTTTGCCCTGCAATTGCTTTCCAGTGCAATCTTAAGCGGGAGATGAATAATTCAGGTTATGTACTTTAGGCTGATCTACCACTAAACAAAACAGCCATTATCTGCCAGGCTGCACTTGGAAAAGAGGTGATTCCACAAGGAGATGAGTATGGAGACAAAATGTTCTTACTGATAAAACTGATGTGAGAGAATCTGACAGTGTTTTATACTCACTACACAAAAGGTTGGTGTTTGTATTTTTAGCAATGAATAACAGAAAATGCCTTTCAAAATAAAGGTTCGTGGTGAGTACTGAAGTCATGGAACAATTTGGGCTACTTAAGTAGTAACTACTTAGTAGATTCACATCATGGATGTGCAGTCAGCAAATCTGTTGCACCCTATGATGTTAATATGGACCAAAATCTCTGAGGATTTTTTTAAACACGTTGAATGCCCTTCCTGATGCAACCCAAAAGGATTTGTCTCCTGCAGTTGCGGTTGTAGTTTACATACAGTCATCATGGGCATGAATGTCATGGTAATTTTAACCATGTCTTTGAACTGTTCTTTTTCCAGGGTGGAGTAATTGTACAGCATACATCTTTAATTACTTTAAAAAACAAGAATTGGGTGCACAAGTTTGAATTTATTTTGGATTTTCTCTAATTCACACAGAGTTAAAAGTATACATACAGGCTCAAATATATACATACACCCCCACCAATATTTGGTTAAATGTCCCTTAGCAAGTTGCACCTCGACTAGATGCTTTTGGTACCCATCAAGGGAGCCATGCTTCTAGCATAATTCTGGCTGGATATTTGACCACTCTTCTTGGGAGAATTAGTACAGTTCATTTAAATTGGTTAGTTTCCTGGCACAGACACAGCTTTTAAGCATAGTCCACAAATTTTCAATAGGGTTGAGGTTGTGCCTTTGGGAAGGCCATTCCAGAAGCTTAATGTTAGCCTGATTTATCCATTCCAAAACCAGTTTTGATGTACAGTATATTTGAGATCACTGCCTTGTTGGAACACCCAATTGTGTCCAAGTTTCAACCATCTAGCTGTTGATCTGAGGTGAAGTGGGAGAATTTGGAGGTAGTCTTCTTTGTGCAATGTACCAGTACCACATGCAACAAAACACCCCCAGAGCATGATGCTACCACTACCATGCCTGACAGCTGGTACAGTGTTCTTAGGTTTGAAAGCCTCACCTTTACTCCTCCAGACATACCTCTTGTTAATGTGGCCAAATAGCTTGATCTTTGTCTTGTCTGACCATAAAATGTTTCTCAAGAAGGCACTTGGCTTGTCCATGTGGGCAGCTGCAAATTTCAGTCGAGCTTGAAGGTGTCGATTTTGGAGTAGGCCCTTCTTTCTTGGTCGGCACCATTTCAGTCCATGGCAATGTAAAACTCACTTCACTGTGGACCATGATGCTGGTGTTCCAACAGTTTCCAGTTCATGGCAGGCTTGAGCCTTGATGGTTTCTGGGTTGCTCCTAGACATCCTAACCAATTTCTTCTCATCTGAGGGTGACAATGTGTGTCTTCTTCCAGACCTTGACAAAGTGGTGACACACCCAAATAACTTGTACTTATGTACAATTATTTGAACTGATGATCTTGGACTATGCAGTTGTTTAGAAAGTACTCAAAGAGACAATCCCAACTTGTGTAAATCTACAATTCTCCTTCTTAGATCTTCACTGAGTTCCCTGGACTTTCCCATTGTTGTGAGTATTGGTAAGTCCAATGAGTGCTGTTAAACAAATCCGTTTTATGCTAGCCAAGAAAAACTACCAGTTGTAGTCAATCATGATCACTAACAAGAAGTTAATAGGTCTTTGCCTTGTCAAGTTAAAAGAAATTGTAGAACCTTCAGCATTACTTTTTAAAAGATTTAAGTGACTATATTGTGTATATTTTTGATTCTGTGTGGATCAGAGGAAATCCAAACTAAATTCAAACTTGTGTGCCCAATTCTTCTTTTTTAAAGTCATTAAAGAAAATCAATCCAACCTGGAAAAAGAATAGTTCAAAGAAATCATTAAAAGTACAAAATTTCTATGACATTCATGTCCATGATGAGCCTATGTAAACTTCTAACCAGAAATGTATATATACACTCTGTATACTGTATATGTTAGGCAGCTGTAATTCTATATCAAGGAGGAATGTTAAAAAAAACTGATTGTTTTAAAAAAGGCATTCACATTTTGTTAGCTGCAACCTTGTACATGTTGTCCTTGTACTATTTTCAATCTATTTTCAAGTAAATTTAGCATTTAAATTATTTGCAAATTATTGCATTCTGTTCTGATTTACATTTCACAAAGTGTCCTGAATTCTTTAGAAATGGGGAATAATTTGCAATCTTAAACACCCCACTGCAAATCTGGGGGGCTCTGGGAAGGGACAAAATATTTGATAATACAGGAACACTGAACTGCACTTAGTTAACATAACAAGTAATTATAAATGGGTTAGTATAAATAGTTATTTCTACATGTTTGAGGAGTTGAATTTCTGATGCTATTTCTACTACCCCATTCATATACTGTCATGCATATCAGTGTGATAAATCAAACTGCATGGCTGCAGGTGTGAAAATGACCATTTTTACTGTTCAGTCACACAAATCTTCAACACCTTCAGCAAACACTTTCAACCAAGAGAGTGTTAGACACTCAACACAGAAACTGGAGCCACAAAAATGACAGACATGAGCACCATCATTAATAATTTAGGGACATCATCTTAAGACCCGGTGTTTAGCTGTCAGACTGGTCTTGGCTATAAAATGTTAATCTACAGGATAAAATGTAAATCTCCCATTCAGAATTTTATGATAAAACTAATTTAAGAAATATAAAACAGGTAGTGGCTGAGGCTTGCGAATTCAACACCGTGGAAACTACTATCTGGCTTATATAAAAGTATTATTAAAATACCACTACCACTTGATACATGCATATTATTTGGAAATATATATACAATTCCACTACATTTTGTGGCCATTTTTTTGTTAGTCAATAATACCTCTGCTTATTATTTTTTTTTCACAGGAACTATACTTCAACTTGTTTTTAAAAGACAGTGACACTGTCATTTAAAAGTGAATTTATGGCTAACCACCACGTTTAGACTAGCAAGGGATCTTACAGCGGCAAAGTTATGATGCCCTTACAACATGAATGAGAATGAGCAGTATTTAGCACATAGGAGAGCACAACAGTGTTAATAATTTATTGCCCTTTCTAGGCACGGTAGGTACAATGCTCAGCCTCTGCCGGTGACGCAGTAAAGTGGGCCAGATCCTTCTGCCAATTGGGACAGGGTGGTGAAACAACTAGGTGGAGGCAGTGAACTGTAGTCTTTCTCGCACTTTTACACTTCCCCTCTCTTTCTCCCCTTACTATCTCTCCATCTTTCACCTCCTCTGCATCCAGCCTCACTCTATCTCCTTTCCCACATCCCCTGTGTCAGTGAGCTATGTGGCGACACATCAGAGCTCCTCTAGTGCCTGCTGAATTATGGAAAGGGATTGGAGGCAACAGCATTAATGAAACATGCAGCTAGGAGCCACATTTCGCAGTGGTGAGGGGAGACGTGTTGTTGCGGCTTAAATTATTCACCCTCAAAATATCACAGCAACCATCACGCCAAGACTGGTGGCAAGAAGCCACCTGCCACCTCTGAGATACCACTCTTCCCTTGTCGTCTGCTCTACACATCCCAGCCACACTAGTGGTGACAACAGAACGCTGCAAAAATGCTGAATGCTGCCCAGAGAAGAAAACATCCTCTGCTATGACATCATTTCATTCTCAAAAGAACAAATGTCAGCTTAAGGCTTTTGAGGCATTTTCAATGTTTTCATTCATTTTCATTTTGTTATTTAATTAGTTCTAAATAGTCCTGATCTTCATTTAGATACAGTGGATCCATTTATAGATTTAGACGCTACTGCTCAAACACTGTCACCAAAAAAAATGTCACATTTTCCATGAAAACCCATACTTTAATTAATCAAATGAGTTGCAAGGTGAATAGGAAATATAGTCAAGACAATAACAAGGTTACGGATCATAATTTTTTACTTGAAATAATTTTGGCCTTCTGTCAAAGAATTGTCCATTTGCATCAGTCACAGCCTGGGAGATGTTTAATATTCTCTTGTTAGTTTATTGAATAAATCTGAAGATTTTTCTCCTCACACTTCCTGAAGTGTTTACCGCAATTGGAACTAGTTTCATGGACACATCAATCCAATCCAATGACTGCACTGGCAACTCCATTTTAGGCAGAATACCACCTGACTGGTTCTTCTCTAAATAGTTCTTGCATAGTTTAAAGCTGTGCTTTAGGTCATTGTCCTTGTGGGAAGATAACAGCTCCAATCAAGAAGCTTCCACGGGTTATGTCACTGGACTAAAAAAATGTAAAAAACGTTTTCTCCATCCAGAGGCATCAGCCTTGCATTTGTTACAAACTCTTGGAAACCCAGTTTAACGAAGACATAAATGTTTAAAAAAAAATGGGTTATAATTTCAAAATATTTGCTTTCTTTTTTTAAAGGCATCATAAAAAAGGTTAGACACTGTCTTGTGTAACCATTGTTACTCAGACAGGAAGAAATAGCTAAATTGTTTTTAGACTACTGGTGTCAAAATAAACTACAGGGTTTTAGGGTGTTTCCTAATCATAATGGGGTGTTGAGTGGGTGGGTGTTATACACACATAACCACAGTGCAGCGCATGCAGTTAAAACAATGAGTCTTTTTTAGCTCATCTAAAACAAGTCTGTGCATTTCCCTGCTATTTCTTCACATCTGGTAAACAAAAATATATTTTATGCTTAAGTAAATTAAACTTCCGAACCAGGCAAAAACAAAAACAAAAAGGAATTTGGGGGGGCACCAAAATTATTTGTAGAGCTTCTATGTAAGAAAAACCCTGACAGTGTAACAGTGTGTAAAAGTAAAATTACAGAACAGTGTGACTCACTGATATGCTTTTAATTAAAAATATTTTTAGGAGAAGTAAAGCATCAGGTTCTACAGATCTTATGCTTGTTATTCATCACGCCAAAATATTAGAGATTCCCATCTTTGGATTTTGGAGTTAAATTGTTGGTTTGACAAAACAAGCAATCAGAAAATGCCATCTCGAGCTTTGGAAAACTGTGATGACCGTGTTCATTATCCAAAAGGCTAAGCAGTGCTGCCCTATATTTGTTTTTATATGGTCTGTATTTTTTCCAACTTATGCTTCGTTTTATTTCACAGTGACACGAACAAATCATTGCTACAGTGAATTAGGGAGGTAACAAACAGATGACTCAGGCACCATTTAACATGTGCTTTTTAACTCTGAAAATATGAGCCTTACAAAAAAAAAAAAAAAAGCTTCAGCTTAGTCAAACAGCAGTAACCCTGA
The DNA here is from genome assembly GCA_015108495.1 of Heterochromis multidens. Taxonomy (NCBI): domain Eukaryota; kingdom Metazoa; phylum Chordata; class Actinopteri; order Cichliformes; family Cichlidae; genus Heterochromis; species Heterochromis multidens. The sequence continues at coordinate 11,404 of VUQS01062276.1, forward strand.
AGTTTCCACTGTAAAAACTCAAATAAAACATCAGCTTGGCTCTAAAAAAGTCAGGAGTGATATGCTACACTGACCCTTGAATCTAATATGCTCCCTAAAACAGACAGAAACAGCCTCACTTGGAGACAACAGTACATGTGGTGCTGTGATGGGTGATTCAGATACCAGTGAGCTGCTGCTGAGAACAGTGCGTGTTGGTGGGTGTTCACTCTGTAGTCTGCTTTGACTTTGATTTGACACAAACTCAGCAGAGCCAAGGCGCCAGCGCTGGGTGCGTCTTCGCACAGACAGTGAGGCGACATCACCTAATGGCCCTTATCTCAATCTCCTTTAAAAGCATCTTTTATTCCCCACCATCTTTTCACCTCAGCAAAGCCCTGTTTCTTTTTTTTTTTTTTTTTTTTTTTTAACCAACACT
>VUQS01062283.1:6912-29745 GCA_015108495.1 Heterochromis multidens
AATTGAATTTAGCTTTATTTTGTGTGTGTGTGTGTGTGTGTGTGTGTGTGTGTGTATGGTGTATTTTGGAAAACATTCACTCTTTGCAGAGCCTCCATCCGTCAGCGGTCCCGATCCCAGTTGTCAAACTTGATCCCAGAAGCTTCTGTTCCTACAACTGGAGACATTACTATCTCCCAAACAGATAACTACAAGGTGTGTGTGTGTTTGTGGATGTGCTTGCATCAAATTTTATGTACAGGTAGTTTAAACCAGCCAACAACAGTTACAAACCAATGGAGTGTAAAACTGCTTTTCTCAGTTATAATTTAAGTACCATCTCGAAATTCCAGAATTTTGTTGTATTCAGGTTAGACTATCTACTGATATTTTTATTTTTGTGTTACAGCTTGTGATATTTGCACAATCAAGCATGAAAGTTAAATGAAAATGGCATTTTCTTCATTTCTGTGACTAAGAATTTTGAAATGCTTTATTTTACAGTATTAACTATATACCATTCAGAAATTCTCACGAATTGCCTTTTGCAATGTGAAGTTTTTTATTAGTGTGTACCAGTATGGGACTCAGCAGGAGTGCCGGACTTTTTTTTCATATTTTAACTAGCCAATACTTAGACATTATTTGATTTCTCTGTCCCAAATTACAGATTGTGAACCATTTTGATGGTAAGAAGGACCTGTGAAAATGTCAGTCTTTTATCATTAATAGTCTTTGAGATATTCATGTTCAAACATTGCCGCAGATTTCAATGTGCAAAAAAAAAGGCCTGAAAGTGGGTTGACGGACCATTTTTCAAAACAATACATCATGAAAACTATTTGATATATGAAGCTAAAATTTTACAGTAATCAATATGTTCAAACTTTGTACCATAAAATTATTATACAAATCTAAGACAGTCGAGCAGAAGGCCCATGCTGATTTGAGACTGAATGACCCATATGTAGTTTTGTTGATCCATGCTCAAACATTATATTATTCACTGTATGTCCCAGTTTAATATAATTCTCTGTTTTTATGCTCAGAATGCAATCTTAGAAGAGGACAACGAACTTGTGGAACCTGCTCCAGTTGCCAGGATCCTAAAGTACAATGCACCTGAGTGGCCCTATATGCTTTTTGGATCCATTGGGGCTGCAGTAAATGGAGGGATCAACCCTGTCTACTCTCTGCTGTTCAGTCAAATCCTGGCGGTGAGGTTCAAGTCCAGTATTTTGAACGTCAAACAAGATGATTTTAGTATGAAAGCTGCTATGTGTCGAATAGCATTTCAGGTTTTAAGTTTTAGACCTGTTGTGGATGTATTAATATACAGATCAAACCAGGGGCAAAAGCACCAGTCAAGATATGATCACACCAGAAATTGGAATTGCAAAGTGCTATAAGGGACTAGTGGCAGGGTGAAATACTTTAGCTGGCAAGCAAAGTACTGGATAATACTGTGTTCCTTTCATATTGTTCAGCATACAGTTTAGGTCAGGAAAGTATTTATGTCAACCTCATATAATTTGGTCAATAATATTAGGAATTTCTAACACTGACTACAAGTATTTTCCTGGGGAAGAACAGAACAGAAGTGGCAGATTATTGGCAAAATGACTGCACACTCACCAAGCTAGCAGTTACATGTAATTCATTTAAATCCTCTATTAACACTATGAAAATGAATTCAGAATATTTAAAAGGAGATATACAGAGTTTATTTGCATTTAGTTTTACTTACTAACCAGTGCTAACCAATAATAAGAATGTATAGTAAGATGTGCTTTTTTTTCTCTATTCTGTTGACTTTATGTAAATACAGTCCACCATGTAATTACAGTTATGGTCACAGTTGTTCTCTGAGCCAGTTTGCAAACTGTCTGCAAGCATACTAGCCAAAGATATATGCATGTACTGTAGATATCACAACCATTCTTATGAGATGTGTCTCTGCTGCTGCTTGGTAAGGGGGTCTGACTATGGGCTCTAAGCCATTCAAGTATCAAATACAACCCCAATTCCCAAAAAGTTGGGATGGTGTGTAAAATGTAAATAAAAACAGAATGCAATAATTTGCAAATCTCATAAACCCATATTTTTTATACTAGAACATAGAAAACATAACAAATGTTTAAACTGAGATAATCATTTTTGAATTTAATGGCAGCAACACATTCAATTCAATCCATCCATCCATCCATCCATTCTCTTCCGCTTATCCAATTCAGGGTCGCGGCGGGGGGGGCTGGGGGCTGGAGCCTATCCCAGCTGCCATAGGGCGAGAGGCAGGGTACACCCTGGACAGGTTTTGGGGTGCCCCTCTTATCATACTGCCTTTGTTAAATTAAGGGTGTAATTGTGGAACAATTTCATATTGATGTTCAACATAAAATTCCGAAGACTATGAATATCTCATCATCTAAAGTATATAATATCATCAAAAGATTGCAAGAATCTGGAAAAATCTGTCCCCAAGAACAAAACCCCAAATCAGTGTTGTATGCCTGTGATTTTCAGGCCTTCAGGCAGCACTGCATCAAAAACAGACATGGTTCTGTCATGGAAATCACTGCATGGGCACAGGAAGACTTACAGAAATCATTGTCTGCAAACACAGTTTGCCAAGCTCCTTTAAAATAAACTGAGGCAAAATGGAAATCTGTTCTGTGGTCAGACGAATCAAAATTTGAAATTCTTTTTGGAAAACATTGACACCACATCCTCAAGACTAAAGAGTAGAGGGACCATCCAACTTGTTATCAGCGCTCAGTTCAGAAGCCTGCATCTCTGATGGTATGGGGGTGCATTAGTGCCTTACAGTAGCAGAATGCACATCTGGAAAGGCATCATCAATGCTGAAAGATATAAACAGGTTTTAGACCACCATATGCTCCCACCCACAAAATATTTTTTTGAGGGAAGGGATTGCATATTTCAGCAAGACAATGCTACATACTGCATCTATTACAAAAGCATGGTTTTGCAGTAGAAGGGGTCGCATGCTGAACTGGCCTGCCTGAAGTCCAGACCTTTGAACAACTGAAAACCTTTAGAGCATCATCAAATGAAAAATAGAAAAAAGAAGACCCAGGGCTGTTGACCAGCTAGAATCCTATATCAGACAAGAATGGGGTAACAATCCTCTCCCAAAAGTCTAGCAACTAGTCTCCTCAGTTCCCAGATGTTTACAGATTGTTGTTAAAAGAGTAGTGGATGCTACACAGTGGTAAACGTTCAAAATGACCTTATTTTTTTCTTAAAATTATAGATTTTCTCAGTTTAAACATTTTATATTCTGTGATTCTACGTTTAATCATAGATCTGCATTCAAAAATCTAGCCCTGTCAGTTAGATTTGTTATTGGTCAGTAGCAAACATTTTTGTGTTAAAGTTCACCAAGATGGACACAAAAGAATTTACTAAAAAATCAACTAAATGCTGATTGATTCAAATGAACTGTATTTCCCATAAAATATTTTCCAGTTTAAATGTATTGTATAAAAATTTATTTGAAAACACATAACAAATTTAATGACTGCCTATTTTTAAATGCCTATATGTGTTTTAGACTTTCTCAGTACAAGATCCTGTGGCTCAGCGGAAGGAGATTAACAATATTTGCCTGTTCTTTGTCGTGGTCGGCATTGTCTCTTTCTTCACCCAGATGCTGCAGGTAGAGTAGCAGTTTGCTTTTACAATACTGATTGCTTTAGTGCTTCTTTGCAGCCTTTACCACCTGCTGGTGATCAAGGTTGAAGGAAAGTCACAAAATACCGACTTTATTTTGGTAAATTAATGCCTTCTGTTGAAGGAAAACATTTCCTTACATCCTGCAGAGCAGAGGTGCTGCTCTATACTTGATTTATTAGTTCAGAACTCCTAGTGGGAAAGCCCAACCTTTTTTTGAGGCTACTCATTTCTTAGATTACATTCAGTATGAAATCACTGTGGGAGTGTTTTGGGTTTAATAATATTTTGGGTGTGTGTGTGTCTCCAGGGTTATGCCTTCTCTAAGTCTGGAGAGCTGCTGACTCGCAGGTTACGGCGGTTCGGCTTCCAAGCCATGCTTGGCCAAGAGATTGGTTGGTTTGATGATCACAGGAACAGTCCTGGAGCGCTGACCACACGTCTGGCCACTGATGCCTCACAAGTGCAAGGAGTGAGTTACAGCTTCAATTAAAAAAAATTTTTTTTAAAGTACATATTCATCTATATTGAGCTATAAAATTATGGTTACCCATCCAAATAACTGTCCTTTATTGTCCATCCATCCATCTATTTTCTTCCACTTATCCGGGGCCAGGTCGCGGAGGCAGCAGCCTAAGCAGAGGAGCCCAGACCTCCCTCTCCCTAGCCACCTCCTCCAGCTTATCCGGGGGAATGCTGAGGCATTCCCAGGCCAGCCAATAGATATAATCTCTCCAGCGTGTCCTGGGTCTGCCCTGGGGCCTCCTCCTGGTGGGACATGCCCGGAACACCTCACCCAGGAGGCGCCCAGGAGGCATCCTAGTCAGATGCCCGAATCACCTCAACTGGCTCCTTTTGATGCAGAGGAGTAGCGGCTCTACTCTGAGCCCCTCCCGCATGGCTGAGCTCCTCACCCTATCTCTAAGGGAGAGGCCAGCCACCCTTCGGAGAAAGGTCATTTCCACCGCTTGTATCCGCGATCTTGTTCTTTCGGTCACTACCCAGAGCTCGTGACCATAGGTGAGGGTAGAGACGTAGATCGACTGGTAACACGACGGACGTGTACAGCGTCTGCATCACTAACGGACACTCCTTTCCAGCACCCTGGCATAGACTTTCCCGGGGAGGTTGAGGAGTGTGATCCCTCTATAGTTGGAGCACACCCTCTGGTCCCCCTTCTTGAAGATGGGAACCACCACCCCGGTCTGCCAATCCAGAGGTACAGCCCCAGATCTCCACGTGACATTGTAAAGGCGTGTCAACCAAGACAGCCCTACAACATCCAGAGCCTTCAGGAACTCAGGGTGAACCTTATCCACCCCAGGGGCCCTGCCACGAAGGAGTTGTTTAACTGCCTCAGTGACCTCGCCCCCAGTGATTGGCCGAGTCGTCCCCCTCGTCCCCCTCGTCCCCAGAATCTGCTTTCTCTACAGAAGACGTGTCAGTGGGATTAAGGAAGTCCTCGAAGTATTCCTTCCACTGCCTGACTATATTCTCAGTTGAAGTCAGCAGCGCCCCACCCGCACTATACACTGTGTGGGTTAAGCACTGCTTTCCCCTCCTGAGTCACCTGATGGTTTGCCAGAATCGCTTCGAGGCAGTCCGAAAGTCTTTTTCCATGGCCTCACCAAACTCCTCCCACACCCAAGTTTTTGCTTCAGCCACTGCCCAAGCCACATTCCGCTTGGCCTGCTGGTACCCATCAGCTGCTTCTGAAGTCCCACAGGCTAACCAAGCCCGATAGGACTCCTTCATTAGCTTGATGGCTCCCTTCACCTCTGGTGTCCACCATCTGGTTCGGGGGTTACCACCATAATAGACACCAACCACCTTGCAGCTGCAGCTCAGTGCAACAGCCTCGGCAATGGAGGTGCTGAACATGGTCCATGTGGACTCAATGTCCCCAGCCTTCCTTTGCCGGAGGTGGGAGTTGAAGATCCCTCTGCCAGGCGTTCCCAGCGCACCCTATCTTTACATTTAGGCGTGCCAGGTCTGTCCAGCTGGGAATTTATTATAACTGACTTACCAATGCTGGCTGGCCAGAATGGATGCATTTTTTATGTGCAGATAACAGCTAGTTAAATAACAAAAAATATTTATATTTTTAGCTTTAGTTTAGGCTAACCTTGGCTAGCTCACCAGCTAGCCTTTACTTGATATTATTAGCATTCTTGCTTAAGCTATCTAGCTGTCTGTTTTTCTATTCTTTATGCAAATATTATAACAATGAAATGAATTTAAAAAGTCATTGAGGTCTAAGCTGAATAGTTTGAATAGTCAGTTATGTAGTTTATGTATTTTCCTTTCAACTCATCATTTTAGCCTTAATTGCATCATGCTTTTCTAAATTCCAGCAATCTAAAGAATAAACCATTAAAAAGTGTTTTACAATAGCATGTTTTTATGGAATCTTATGTGTTTAAAAATTTTGTTCAATCCATGTGGACAATAACCACAAGTTTGAGTCAAGTGACATCATTGCTCTCTTCTTCCAAGGCTACGGGTTCGCAGATCGGCATGATCGTCAACTCTCTGGCAAACATTGGTGTTGCACTTATCATTTCCTTCTACTTCAGCTGGAAGCTCACGCTGCTGATCCTTTGCTTCCTGCCATTCATTGCTCTGTCAGGTGGCTTCCAGGCTAAAATGCTCACAGGTTTCGCCAAGGAGGACAAGCAGGCCATGGAAGCTGCTGGACAGGTCAGATATTATACCTATTTTTATATGTTTTTCGTATCCATTTACTTCATCCTCCAGTCTAAAAATAGTACAAGTGCATTATTCAGATACTGAGTGACAAGTAAAAGGCATCATTTCAGTCCTGACAAACTTTCAGATGGAAGGTGTCATCAGCTGACAACAGTTTTAGGCTGCATGTTTCAACTTTTTTTCATCATAAAGAAACCCTGCAAAAACCTACAGCTGAACTCACATCTGGGTGCAGTGGCAATTTATTAGCTGTTCCTGTAATTTTGGGAGTGAAGCACCCAGTTAATACTGTCAGACTCCATTCCTATAGGGGCCAGCCATGCTTAAAATGTAGTCATGATGCTGAAGGGCACTATGGATAAAAACTTCAGGACAATACTGTGAGAGCCTGAAAGTTCATGATAAAAGAAAAAGTGTACTGTGAACTTCCTTTACGCTATCTGAATTATCCTGATGCAGTAAGCCCAACCCATCTAAGTAAAGTGGATTAGATGTAAATTTAGTGATACCTAAGGGTGGAAATTGGCTCACTGTAGCTGCAAAAACAGAATATAGATAAGAACGGAGCAGCTATACTTTATCCATATCCTATTCCCCTTTGCACAGTAAAGCACATATGAACTAGGACCAGCTTTAACCACCATGTCATTTAATATAGACTTTAAACCTGAGTCTTCTATGTGCAGATTTCTGGTGAGGCCCTGAACAACATTCGCACCATCGCTGGCTTGGGGAAGGAGAAGAGCTTTGTGGACATGTATGAGGCCCAGCTGGATGCCCCGTATTATGCGGCCCTGAAGAAGGCGAATGTATATGGAGCTTGCTATGGTTTTTCCCAGTGTGTGATTTTCTTGACCAACTCAGCCTCCTACAGGTTTGGAGGTTATTTGGTGCAACAGGAGGGACTCCATTTCAGCTTTGTGTTCAGGTGAGAGAGAAAAGATTGAGCAAAAACCACTGGAAAGACACTGAAAAGACAACTGCAGGACATCTCACATGGAGATTTGGTTAAAAAGTGAAAGAGGACAACCATTTCAGGTTCTTGAAAAATAAGTCCTTTTATGTCTAAATTTGGTTGAAAAGTGAAAGAACCTTCTTTCTTCTCAACACTTCTACAAAACTAGCAGATTTAAACCCAGAGCCTTCTTGCTGTGAAGCAGCAGTGAAGACCATTGCACCAATGTGCAAGTTTACAAGTCAATGTATAAAAATGCCATAAACACTTTTTATATTAAAAATGCCTAATACTAGTATATGTACTACAGCAGACATTGTCTGACAGTCTGATCACAACCAAATAAAAAACCAAAGACACAAGTCAACATTTTTAAAGCAATGATGAGTTATGATGTATTGTATACTAAACTTTCACTTTTCAGCCAAATTTAGTTTAAATTTTTTTTATATTACCTTGCATCATCTGAAAAAGACAACTTTTAACCCTTAACTGAAGTTAGTTATAATAGGGGCATCTTTTTAAAGGGCGTGTCCAGAAAACTATTGCTCTCTCCAGATCACGGAATTATACATACAGGTTCAAATATATACATACATTCACTTAAATCTTTTAATAAGTGGTGCTGAAGGTTCTACAATGTCTTTTAACTTGACAAGGCCAAAGCTAATTAACTTCTCATTAGTGATCATGGTTGACTACAACTGGTAGTTTCTCTTTACCAGCATATAACGGATTTGTTTGACAGCACTCATTGGATTGACCAATACTCACAACAATGGGAAAGTCCAAGGAACTCAGTGACGATCTAAGAATGAGAACTGCAGATTTACACAATTTGAGAAGGTTTCTTGGATCCATTTCTAAACAACTGCAGTTTCCAAGATAATCTGTTCAAACAATTGTACATAAGTTATTTGGATGTGTCACCACTTTGCCAAGGTCTTGAAGAAGACCCAGACTGTCACCCTCAGATGAAAGGAAATTAGTTAGGATGTTCAGGAACAACCCAGGAACCAACAAGGCTTAAGCCTGCCATAAATTGGAACGTGCTGGAACACCAATGTCATTGTTCACAGTAAAGCGAGTTTTACATTGCCATCGACTAAAAGGGTGTCAACCAAGAAAGAAGCCCCTGCTCCAAAATTGATGCCTTCAAGCTTGACTGAAATTTGCAGCTGCCCACATAGACAAGCCTAATGCCTTCTGGAGAAAGGTTTTATGGTCAGACAAGACAAAGATTGAGCTATTTGGCCACAATGACAAGAGGTATGTTTAGAGGAGTAAAGGTGAGGCTTTCAAACCTAAGAACACTTTGCCAACTGACAAGCATGGTGCTAGTAGCATCATGCTCTGGGACTGTTTTGCTGCCAGTGGTACTAGTACATTCCGCAAAGTGGATGGAATAATGAAGAAGAAGGACTCCCTCCAAATTCTTCAACTTTACCTCAAAACAGCTAGACGGTTGAAACTTGGACACAGTTGGGTGTTCCAACAGAATAATGATCCCAAACACACATCAACAAACACACATCAAAGCTGGTTTTGGAATGGATAAAGCAGGTTAACATTAAGATTGTGGAATGGCCCTCCCAAAACCCCGACCTCAACCCTATTGAAAATTTGTGGACTATGGTTAAAAGCCGAATCCGCATGAGGAAACCGACCAATTAAAATTAATTCTATCAATTCTGCCAAGAAGAGTGATCATATATACAACCAGAGTGATGGCGAATTATACAGTAGCTTGTTGATGGCTACCAAAAGCATCTGGTCGAGGTGCAACTTGCTAAGGGACATTTAACCAAATACAGTATTAGCCCATATGTATAATTTTGAACCTCTGCAGATTAGAAAACTTCTACAATAAATTCAAACTTGTACACCCAATTCTTGTTTTTTAAAGTCATTAAAGATGTTTGTATCCAGTATCATGGAAAAAAGGACAAGTCTTCCAGTCAAAAACTATTAGAATATCAGAGAGAATAAAGAGCTATTCAACAAATTCTAATACAGTTTAGCAGTCTGAGACACCTCCAAACCTGAGCTAACATCAGATTGTACAGTAAAGCTAACTCAACTTGACACCCAAATGCCTCTACAGGAGAAAAACAACAGTGAGCTGTGTTTGTGGTGTCACATGAGCTCAAAAAAACATTGCTGGGGTCACAGTGTAGAATTGTTATCTCTGGCAGGGTCATCTCGGCCATCGTCACCAGTGGCACAGCTCTCGGCAGAGCCTCCTCTTACACGCCTGACTATGCCAAAGCCAAGATATCAGCAGCACGTTTTTTCCAGCTGTTGGACCGCGTGTCTCAGATTAACGTCTACAGTGACAAGGGAGATAAATGGGTAAGGCGGCGTATACTGTATGTTATGTGTGCCTTGCACTCTAAGGGTGTAAAAAATGTGGGCTGGCTGATCCAGCAGAAAATTCAGATGAAAGTCAGATTTTTTTTATTTCTTCATTGCTGTTAATCAGTCATTAAAGAGAGATGTGTGGAAAGGAGGAGGGGGAAGAATAATTCCTAGTATAATATTTTCAGCTTTTAAAAAGATGTAAATACATAGAAAACACCCTTCTAACACAGTTGTTAAATGAAAGAAAATTAAGCTCTTTGGTGTATAATTGAAGAGAAGGAACTCTAACACTCAGGAAAGCTTATTCTAACCTTTTTTTTTTTTTTTAATCTTCTCTGACCCTTACTCTGCCATGTTTTCAGGATAACTTCCAAGGGAACATTGAGTTCATTGACTGCAAGTTCACCTACCCCTCCAGGCCAGATATCCAGGTCCTGAATGGGCTGAATGTATCAGTGAAACCTGGCCAGACACTGGCCTTTGTGGGCAGCAGTGGCTGTGGGAAGAGCACCAGTGTACAGCTGCTGGAGAGGTTTTACGATCCTGACCACGGCAAAGTGGTGAGGAAGACACAATGCAACAGGCTGCATATATATATATATATATATATTGAATGAGTGTGTTATGAATGGTTCATACACTGTAAATAGAGATGCTGATAATACCCTAGAACTTCTGTGTTGTTTGGCTTTTTACCTTCAAAAATCATTGTCATGCAGACAATATCTTGACAGAATGTTCAGGCAGGGCAATATCTACTGAAAACACTTGTCTGCATAGCATTTTTAAATTGTTATTTTATCTTTAGTTCATTATTTACATTCAATAGCTTGTGTAAGTTAGACTGTGTTGTATAATTAAAATCAATATATTTCACTCATTTACAGTTTAATACATTTAAATATGTGATTTAAAAGCAATTTGACCCCCAAATCACATGAAATTCCCTTAAACATTTGCAGCTACTGAGATTTGCTAAGCTAGCTACCTTTAGTAAGAGTCAAGCTGTTTTTTCTCCTTTTCCATCATGAACTAATTTAGCTCCTGCCTTATTTAAGTATGCAGAATTTAGGGAATAATCTGTCACTTACTAAAGTGTATATTTTTCATGTGCAGAAAACCAATAAGGTTAAAAAGAAGCAAAAACTGAACTCATCTTAGGCTTAGCTGTTGAGCTGCTATCTCCTCTGCTAATTTTCCCTTGCTATATTTTTCTCTGTTAATTGACTTTCTGTGGCAAAGGTCACAGTATTACAAGGTTTTTGCTGTTTTTTTTTCTTTTTGTTGTTGTACTTTTTATTTTAGGGCTACTGTTTTTATCAATTTTGACCACAGTAGTCAAAATTGAGAGAAGCAAACAATTAATAAGTGATACTAGTCCATTTTGTGCTACGTTAATTTAAAAGATCATAAGTATGCTGAGTTACTTTTTAAATTTTTATTTACATAAAACCATGTACCTGAGTTCTAAAATCTAACTTTATCTAATTAAAACAACCAAGATCCTATAAAGTGCTACCACTTTTTCAACTTAAAGGTGAACAATTTGAACAGAACTTGAAATTCAGTTTGTCAAGTGTAAGTACTACTCTATATTTTTTTCTGACTCTCAAGCTATCAAGTGTTAAGTGTCTTTCAGTATTTTCACAGAAAGACATAGGCATGCAATGATCACAGTCCTAGCCACTGACACCACAGTTAATCTGCAGATTAGGCAGTTTGGACTATAAAGAATAATTCTCTAATTAAGAGCAGATGGGTTGTGGGTGGGTAAAACAATACATTTTACATTACATTTACATTTTCTAAAATGCTTTCCATTTTTTCCTCAGGATTTAATTGTCAAATACGATATGCCAATTGTGGGGTCCATTCATATTTATTTAAATCCAGCCTACTTCAGTATAATGTTAATATATTCTTATGTGTAAATATATCCCACCAAGAAACAAGAGCAGACTCAGACTACACAGCTCCACCAAGACGTTTCTGTCCACACTATGCATGAATTGAGTCCCTTTATTTTGGATTATTTTCTTGAGAAAACTAAGATGATATCTCTAAATTTATATTTGTTATGTTTTTGTGAAGATAAAAGTCAAAATGTCTAATCTTGCAAAGAAGCTTGGTAAAGAATCCTTATAAAATTTCTGGATCCAGACTCAGTTTGACTGCAAAAGTTAACAACTTGGATTTTAGCTGAGTTAGAATTCAACTCAAAGAGGAGGAAGCACACACAAAAAAACAGAGATTAAAAAAACGCAACATGAGAATAAGTCTGCAGAGAACAGTTTAGTTTTCATTTGATTTTTTTCCCTGTACTACAAAGCAGTTTTCTATACATTGCGACTTTTGTCTTCATATGGCAGGGGCTAAGCTAAAGACCCAATAATAAGACAAACAAGAATAGCCCACATTGACGGCTGATCAAAACTCTTTCGACACTACCCCATGGTAATAGTAAACTGCCAATGCACAACCCTGCCAAGAGCCTAAGATGTGACAAGCCCCAGCCTCTGCTAAAACATTCATGCAAATCTGTCTGCAACTTTTTCAGTAATATTGCTAACAGACAGTTCAGGAGGGTGGCATCACTACTGGGCTTTTAAAGAATGCAAGCAGACATCTAATAGTAGATGCTTTCCATGCACACAAGGAGAGTGAATTCACTGGATGGACATGAACACAGTGCTGGACATGTTAGTAGCAAGCATGTTCACAATATCACTGACAGGACAAGATAAAGAATGTGAAGCCTTCTTCCAGCAGCTTTATACACATACCGTATAGTTAAGAAAAATATGACTCTGCACAAAACTGAGAGTTCTGGCTTAAAACCTGCCAATATTATACTGTCACAGCAGAAGCTGACCTTTTTGGAAATGTCAGATATCTCATTTTGGAATGAATGAGTCACACTGTATGTATAGTCTGCTTTCATCTTTTTTTCTCATGAGGCTCATTTATACTTTAGTGTCACTATGAAAGTGAAACTTGTAATTTATCTCAGTCAAAGAATAATTGCTGGACATTCAGTGAGCATGGTGGTGGAAGTATTTCATGTCACTTCAATTCATCTTTCAGTCAGACATTTATGCTGACTCTGTGCTGTATTTAAAAAAAAGGAGCACTCTACCCAGGATGATGGTTTGACTTTATGCCAGGAAGGGATCCCTGCCAGGATTCAAATGGCCCTAATTGAGTTGGAAGTGGTTTGGAAACACATAGTCTTGATTCTCTGTCTGAGATTTAAAAAGGACACAATCACCTCTGCATAGTTAGGAGAGAAATTACAGTTCAGATAGTAGTATGATGGCTCATTAACTGGATGGTATTTCTAGTCTTTTGATTATTATATTGCTTTGTACTAATTGTAAAATCAATTACTTCCTGCAGCTGATTGATGGCCATGACACTGCTCGCGTCAACGTGTCTTTCCTGCGTTCCAAGATTGGCATTGTGTCCCAGGAGCCCGTCCTGTTTGACTGCAGCATCGCAGAGAACATCAAGTATGGCGACAACTCGCGAGAAATCAGCATGAATGAGGTCATCACTGCCGCAAAGAAGGCCCAGCTTCATGACTTTGTCATGGCCCTCCCTGAGGTACGATAAATATTTTGTGTATGATGCTTGGGGTTGGGATTCAAAAAGAGGCAAAACTTAAATGAGGTTTACTTAGTACGTGTTCTGAAAACAGAATGGCAACAGGCAGAAAATCAGCAAGTGTGCAGGTTGCAATGTATTCAGGAGTCCCCCAAGTTTCTTCTTTAGACCTATTCATACTATTGTGCATCCTTAGCTTTTGCTTAATCTTTAGATGTTAAATGTGACAGTGCCTTGTAAAATACAAATTAACAAAGTGGCAATCCGTTAGTTCTCGTGTTATAATCACATAATCTGTGCTACTGAAAACATTAGGTTCAGGTTCAATAATTTCTTCCTCTAAACCATCAATGTGCCTTTTAGACCCCATTCCTACAAGACTGTTCAAAGAAGTTTTACCATTAATCAGTGTCATGTGGCAACTTTTACAGAAAGGCAAGCAGAGATGTTTATAAATCATGTTTGTAGTGGCTGTCCTGTGAGGACCACGTATCTCTGAAAAAAAAGCTGTTGTTCATGAGCTCAGAAACACAGGCCTACATTTAGATTTTTTAAAAAAGCATATTAAAATTTATTAATAACAAAAAAAATCAACTCAATTAATGGTTTGAGCATGGTTAACTGTCAATATCTACAGGGCGGATTAAAAATATTAATGAAAAATGAAGGTGGAGTGTTGGCAAAACAGCTGGTTAAACGTATTACATTCAGTCAAACAAATGATTTCTCATAGATCCTAATGCTGCTGAGCCTGCACCTGGTCAACTTGCCTGTTTTATTAGACCGAACATGGTAAGAGCTGCCACCCCTCTCCATCATTATCATCATCATCAGGGGTTTCCTTGCTAATGTACTAAAGGAGTTACTTAAAAAGACCTTACTTGATTCGGATGTCTTAGCTAATTATAGACTGATTTCTAACCTTCCTTTTATTTCACAAATTCTTGAAAAAGTAGTTGTCAACCAATTAACTGATCATTTGCAAAGGAATGATTAATTTGAAGAGTGATTAGAGTGATTAGACTGGACCATAGCACAGAAACAGCACTATTGAAGGTTAAAAATTATCTTCTTATGTTCTCTGACAGTGGACTCATCTCTGTGTTGGTCCTGCTAGACCTCAGTGCAGTATTTGATACCGCTGACCACAATATTTCATTTTATTAAAAAAATATGTAGGACTGCACAATATCACTAAAATTAGAAACATCCTGTCTCAGAGTGATGCTGAAAAGCTAGTTCATGCATTTATTACTTCTAGGCTGGACTATTGTAATTCATTATTATCAGGTTGCTCTAAAAGCCTTCAGCTGATTCAGAACACTGCAGTGAGAGTAGAAAGAGAGAGCATATTTCTCCCATATTAGCTTCTCTTCATTGGCTTCCTGTTAAATCAAGAACTGAATTTTTCCTTCCTGTTGTCGCCAAGTGCTTTCTCATAGAGGATTGTGTGATTGTTGGGGTTTCTTTCTAATATTGTACGGTCTTTATCTTACAATATAAAGCACCTTGAGGCAACTGTTTTTGTGATTTAACGCAATGTAAATAAATTGAATTGAATTGAAAGGTTTCCCACTGGTCCATTTCACTGCGAACATGACTTCTACTACAAAGCCTAGTACCTCTGGCCTGTCCTGTCCGGCAGTTTTCAGAATCATGATCTGAATGCACTATTGTGCCAAACATTTGCTTTTCCAAGACTCTATAAACTCTCTATAGGCTCCTCTTGTTCGTGTTTTTCTTTTTATTTTATTTTATCTATTTGTTTTTTCATTTCACTTCAATATAATAATGTCAAAGCTGACAGGCAGGAGAAAAAAGACAGAACGAAAGATTTATTGAAAGAAACCTTTGCAAAGGGATCAATACAGCACGAACAGTCTTCGCACAAGCATTGATACAGAAAAGAAAAATAGCAGCTCATTTATAGTCATTTTGTGGCTACACATTTTATCTGATCAGCTGTAGGGATGTTTTTCTCACAGTCATGTAGGTACCTGCCTGAGACCTCATATATAGCTTACAGTTACTGTAGTTGTAACTGTAAGCTTCGCACACATACTCTTTGTACAAGAAGGTTACAATCACAGACCAATAGTACACAAAGGTTAAATGAGTTGAAATACAAATTCTCCACTACAGAGACAAATTAAAGTGAATGTGATTTCATGTAATAGGGGCTGGATGTGCCTTGGATGATAACAGCACCTAGCAGTGAGTGTGGTTCCAGCTAGAACCAGCAACCTTTCATTTATCAAGCAAATGTGTAAACCACTACACAATTCAATTCAATTCTGTTCTGTTTCATTTATATAGCGCCACTTCACAAGGTCAAAAATATTAGAAAGAAACTCCAACAATTAGACAACCCCCTATGAGCAACCACTTGGTAACAGTGGGAAGGAAAAACAAAATTTTAACAGGAAGAGACCTCCAGCAGAACCTGGCTCGGGTGCGGCCATCTGCCACGATCGCTTGGGGTTGAGGGTAAAGAGAAAAGAGCAGAGAGAGACAGGGCAAAAGGCAAACTATAGGAGAAAGAGTCAGAGTTTAATAATTGCCAATGATTAAATACAGTAGTGGCATATAAACACAGAGAGAATGAAAAGAGATGAGTGAATAAGAAACACTCTCCCAGCAGTCTAAGCTTATTGCAGCATAACTAAGGGATGGTTGAGGGTCACCTGATACAGCCCTAACTATAAGCTTTATCCTTATAACTATAACTTAACTATCCTTAAGAATCACAAGCTGATAAAGAGCTGATCAATTCTCAGATCAGCTTCAAACCTGATAACCGGTGTTAGTTTGTTACTCAAAATGATTACATATTGTGTGTTACTTTTTTTTAAGTAATAAATTACATTACTTATTTACTCCCTGAAGAAACTAATTTCTTATGCATTATAATACTTTTGTGTTACTCTGCAACATGGCCTGAGATGCATTCTAGCATAATTGCCAGTTAACAATGTAAACCTTACGCTACATGCCCATACACTCTCACAAATCCCTGTTTTAATGAGGACACACAAGGTCTTTCCTTTAGTGTTTAAGCTGACAGCAGGAGAGCACTTTACAGAAAAATGCTGTGGCCACAGTGATTCTGCTGAAACAGGTACAGGTAAAAATGTTGGCTACAATGCTATAAGCCTGACTGCTCATCAATGCGTTTGTTGATGTTGAAAATGGAAATTTGGCTTCCTGGCTGAGTTCCACATACACTCAGCTTTAACATCACTCTGGGGTAGGGGTTCTTTCACTGATAGCTTTGTGTAAGTATGTTGCCTTTGCAGATGCTTCGAAAGAGTTCACATTGTGTTATCAGCAGTAGATAGTTGTTTCTGGCCTGGGCGCAGTTTGCACTTTATCATCAGGTTATTGTCATTTCTTTTTTTCAATTATTGTGCAGATAATTGAATTGTGCAGATAACTGAATAACTTATGTGCCTTTGGGTTTAACTTGAGTGGTCTGAAATATCATGAAGTTACAGCTATTTTACTTCTACTACTGTAGAAGTAAAACGTCCGCACTGCAGAGGAGCTGACACAGGAGTTATGCACAAATAGCATCTTCATGCAAGATGGAAATCCTCCCCACCACCTGAAAACACGCTTTTGAAGTCTGCAATCAAGTGCAATGTACATGAGATTACAGCTGAGCTCTTAATATGTTTGTAGAATTAGAAAATCATCACTAACCACAGATTTTTTTTCTGCATACGCTTACTT
Source organism: Heterochromis multidens (assembly GCA_015108495.1). Lineage (NCBI taxonomy): Eukaryota > Metazoa > Chordata > Actinopteri > Cichliformes > Cichlidae > Heterochromis > Heterochromis multidens. The sequence goes on from VUQS01062283.1 coordinate 23,945, forward strand.
CTTTTTTATGTCATTTTTTGTGTCTACTTGCTGTGGGAGTTGTATTGAAAAATCAGCATATTTTGCTTACAAATGCAAATCTCGTTCTCTCTCCTTGCCTCAGAAATACGACACCAACGTGGGCTCTCAGGGGTCTCAGTTATCTCGTGGTCAGAAGCAGCGCATTGCCATTGCCAGGGCAATCATACGTGACCCTAAGATCCTGCTTCTTGACGAGGCCACCTCCGCCCTGGACACAGAGAGCGAGAAGGTATGCTTCACTAAACTCTGAACTACTTCCATTTGCTGAGTCCACACACTTAACATCACAGCGTAGTGCAGCTGCTTGATATTCTCAGGGCACACAGAGCAAAGAGAGCAGGCACTTAATTATTATTATCATTAACATCATTACCATTCATCATCTCTATTATTATCACCAGCAGCTTACAGTTCAAACTAACCCTCAAGTAGAGCCTCTTTAAGATGAATATAGTCAGTGGGCCTGTGCTGTAGCTTTTCCAGCTCAAATAGCTGAACCACGCTGAGGAGCAGGGAGCCCACTACAGTGTACTGATCCTCTGGAACATTCTAATGACAGTAATCAACACATGATTGTGAAATTGCTATAATTGTGAGGCTTGTGTGTCTGCTGTGTGAGAGAATTGATCATGGCTCCTGACTGTGCTCTGTGTGTATGTGTGTTTGTGAGCGCTAATTCATGTGTGTGCTATAACAGACCGTGCAAGAAGCCCTAGACAAAGCCAGAGAGGGACGGACCTGCATCGTCATCGCTCATCGCCTCTCTACCATTCAGAACTCTGACATCATCGCCGTCATGTCCAGGGGCATTGTGATTGAGAAGGGAGCACACGACCAGCTCATGGCTCTGAAGGGAGCCTATTACAAGCTGGTTACAACAGGAGCACCAATCAGCTAACCGCTCAGGGAAACAGGAGCCAGTGTGTTGTTGGCACGGTTACTGCTATAATGTCAAGAGAAGTGAGGACTTGAAGTATGCCATACTTTAAATAACAAAGTATGTAGAAAAGTGCTCAGAAATGTTTGGCTCAGCTGTTTACTTCTGCAGTATTTATTTTTGTGAAAGGATCTTGTTATGAAGAGAGGAACTACAGTGCTGTGAAAAAGTATTTGCCCCTTCCCGATTTCTTAGTTTTTTGCCACTGCTGATCAAAAAGAACAACAAAGGCTCATCTCACATTTGCCAAAAAACATCTTGATGATCCCCAAGACTTTTGGGAAAATATTCTGTGGACTGACAAAAAAAGCTGAACTTTTTGAAAGGTTTGAGTCTCGTTACATCTGGTATTTGCTGAAATGTGTTAAAACTAACACAGCATTTCATAAAAAGAACATCATACTAACAGTCAAACATGGTGTTGGTAGTGTGATGGTCTGGGGCTGCTTTGCTGCTTCAGGGCCTGGACAGCTTGCTGTAATTGATGGAACCATGAATTCTGCTCTCTACCAGAAAAAGGAGAATGTATGCTTATCAGTTTGTGTCCTGAAGCTCAAGCACACTTGGGTTATGCAGCAGGACAATGATCCAAAATACACCTGCAAGTCCACCTCTGAATGGCTCAAAAAAAAAAAAAATGGAGGTTCTGGAGTGACCAGTTAAAATGCAGACTTAAATCTGACTGAGAAGCTTTGACCTTAAACAGGCCGTTCATGCTCGAAAACCCTCCAGTGTGGCTGAATTAAAACAATTCTGCAAAGAAGAGTGGGCCAAAATTCCTCCACAGTGATAGGTTTAGGGGGCAATTACTTTTTCACATAGGGCCAGGTAGGGTTTTTCCCCTCAATAAATTAAATCATCATTTAAAAACTGCATTTTATATTTACTTGATTTATCTTTGTCTAATAATAAAATTTGTTTGATGATCTGAAACATTTATACATCATACTCAACATATCTTTCAAAAAAAATATGTTTCATATGTCCCACAAAGAAATGTTTAAAATTTCAGAACATACTTTCATTTCTGTATGCAAAATATGAAGCTACAAGTAAGCATATGATTTGCTGAGCATAAAGACAGCAAGCAAACAGCCAGCCAGGTTCTGTCAAAAGATGAATTAGCCTACCAGTGTCTGTAAAGCTCACAATTTAACATTTTTTTTAGCATATAACTTTAGTAAAACCCAAAGTTGTCATTGGTAAGTTAAGCTAATCGCCTGCTGACTTTAGATTCATATTTATCTTTAAACAGAAGAGGAGTGTCAGTCTTCTCATTCAACTCAATATACTTCCAAAATACTTTTATGTACTGTATATGGAGATACGACTTCCCTTTAATGGTTTTATCAGTTGTAGTGCTTCTCTAAGCTCCTCAATGAATGAAGTTGTTACTTTAATAGCCTAACGTTATCATTTCAAACAATCAAAGTGTTTCGCATTTGTGAAATATTTAATAATGTAGTCATGGAATCAATTTTATGGTATACAGTAATTACAAAAGCCTGTAATGAAAATTGGATCAAATTCTGCTGGTATGATTGCTTTTCTACAGTCCTTTCAGTCAAATATCTGCATTGCTTTGTTTAAATATTATTCATAAGCAGTAATGTTTAAAAAATGAATATTGTGTTACGTTAATAATACAAATATGACAGTGACATAATTGTTATTTTTGTACTTTTGTACAGTTATAGTGTCAGACTCTTGTTCCAACACCATAAACGCCACACTATTTTGAGTGTAATTAATTTGTGAGAAAATGAAAGAAAACACACAGTAAAACAAGTTAAAGAACAATTTGACTGTGAGCATCATTTTTATTTAGAATAAAGAAATCTATATCTATTGTTTTAACGTTGTTATAATGAATTATTTTGGCTACAGAAAACGTGTAGTGAAAAGCAGATGTTGTGACAGACCTAATTTTGCTGCTATGTTTTGAAGTGTTTTAGTGCATTTGAAAAGATCCTACATGCCATGTGTGTGTTTCAAGTTATGAATTAAACCTGGGGATTATTTAAGACCTTTTCTACAGCAGAAATCTTGGCTTGTCATAGCAGGAAAAGCAAATGTTTAATAAATGACATTAAAATACTAACATGAAGTCAAAATGTCTGAGCCAGGACTGAGTAAAAAAAGGGTAAGGGGTTAGGGTTAGTAATAGTAGCAGCCAGATGCTGCTAATTAAATGCACTTGATTATTTGATCAACAAGTGTGACCACTTCTAAAAAGAAGTTTAGGCAGTTTGCTGGTCTGAAGTATTCAGGTGTGTGTTAACACAATGCCAGGTTTCTCGTATAGTTGTGGAGGAATTTTGGCCCACTCTTTAAAACATTGGTTCAAGTTCACTGAGGTTTGCTGGCATTGGTTTATGCACAGCTCTCTTAAGACCCCATCACATTTCAGTCACATTGAGTTCTGGACTTTGACTGTGACTTGGAACACCTTGATTCTTTTTTTTTCAGCCATTCAGTTGTAGATTTGTTAGTGTGCTTACAGCCAAACATCTCCACTTTGTCTTATCTGTCCAAAGGACATTGTTCTGCAAGTCTTGTCCAGATGCAATTTTGCAAACCTAAGTTCTTTTTAGAGAGAAGAGGCTTTCTCTTGGCAACACTTGCAAAAAAGCCATACTTGTTGAGTCTTTTTTAAATTGTACTGTCATGAACTTTAACATTTAACATGTTATTTTTTTTATTTATTTATTTTTTAGCCTAGCCGTAACCTACAGTGTAACCTGATGTGCACCTCCCTAGAAATGTAACTACACATCGCGTCGACGCAACTATTGTGATTTGGCCTGTTCACTACCATCGATTCCTCCTGTGCATTTTTGGTTACTTTTTCACCACAGTTTTTTAATTTATCAGTGAAAGAGTAACAAAAAATAATTATAGTATCAATATAAGGACTCACAAATGTCAGCAAATTCCTGCAGGGAGATTGCTGAAACTATTGGGATGTTTGCACCCAAGAAAAACTGACCACAACAAAGAGTGGGGACTCAGAAGGGAAAGAAGTCCTAACATTTTATTTGTTTCTATTGGCATTTTGGCTTAGTTTTTGTTAAATAAACAATGACATTGTAATGTGTGATTTTTTGCTGTTCATCTGAGGTTGTATTTACCTAATTTTAAGACCTGCTAAAGATTAGATTATTTTTATTATGTATGATTTTTATGATGATTTATTATGTATAAAACCTTAGAATTGACAGAGGGTGTATTTTCTTTGTACCATGAATATATAACCTTACTGCATTTTGTCAGATTGGGCTTCAAAGAATTCACCACTAAATAAAATCAAATAGCTTCTGCTTTCAACTGTATTACCACATAATGACAAAATAACTGAAAAGAAACAAGGGCAGGGAAATGGTCAGTATGATGGATTACATATGAAGTGAGTTTCAGTCTTAGCACCAAACTAAAACAAATAAAGTCACATGGTGCCCAGACTGTACTGTAGGAATACACGCCAAAGTAAATTGTATGCTTGGAAAATTTGTATTTAAAAGAATAAAAAACTGAATTCGAAATGATGAGTTTCTGTTTTTAGCTGTCTGCCATTTATCCCAACTGGATGTGTTTATACTAGTGTTATCACTATTACTCAGTAACAGTACAGCAATGCGTGGTTTCATTAAAACCTGCTGCTCTGAAATGCTTTCCACAGAGACACATGTTGGGATAATGCACAACAGGACTTCATGCTGTGTGAAGATAAGCTGGAAGGCAGTATTTCAGGGCTGAGATGTTTATAGCAGAGAGCTGCCTCTGCTAGGCCTCTGCCACAACTTTTTCTTAAACTATACTAAAATAAATAAAAATAAAAAATAAATATGCAGACAAATAGAATAACACAGCTACTTAAGAAATCTGTGACTGAATAAAATTCCCAACTGTGACAGGAATATTGAATGCCACAAAGCTGCCCGATCTCTACTCCACCGGTGTTGATGCCACTTGTGACAGGCATACCATCAGAGACACTCCATCAGTTAGCAGTAATATGTGATCACACCACACTGACCTCTGGGAAATTGAGTCTTTAATCATGACATCCCCAGACCCAGACTCCTGCTAAATTAGCATTCCTCAGATGCAATCTAATCTAGCAGCTTCTCCTGCCAATTCATCCAGAGAGAGGACACTGTTTGACTTTGTGCCATGTAATGTCAGTGCAATTCTGATTGATGAAAACAGGAGCAGGGGGCTGAGCGATGTGTCTCAGTTGGGTGTGAGAGTGATAAGCAAGGTCCTCTGTGTGTTTTGTATGATCCCAGTAAATATTCACATCAAAAAGCAAGCACTAAGAATATGTAAATGAAGTGGCACTGATCTTAAATGTGCATAGTAATTTCTCATATTAATGCTGTACCTAATGTATGTAAGAAAATATTAATATTCAAATGTATGTGCCCCAAGTGGAGGAGTTCAAGTATCTCGGGGTCTTGTTCACGAGTGAGGGGAGAGGGGAGCGGGAGATTGACAGACGGATCGGGGCTGCGGCTGCAGTGATGCGGACGCTGTACCGGTCCGTCGTGGTGAAGAGGGAGCTGAGCATAAAAGCGAAGCTCTCGATTTACCGGTCGATCTACGTCCCTACCCTCACCTATGGTCACGAGCTCTGGGTAGTGACCGAAAGAACGAGATCGCGGATACAAGCGGCGGAAATGAGCTTTCTCCGACAGGTGGCTGGCCTCTCCCTTAGAGATAGGGTGAGGAGCTCAGCCATCCGGGAGGGGCTCAGAGTAGAGCCGCTACTCCTCCACATCGAAAGGAGCCAGTTGAGGTGGTTCGGGCATCTGACGAGGATGCCTCCTGGACGCCTTCTGGG
>VUQS01062292.1:0-11164 GCA_015108495.1 Heterochromis multidens
GTTGGGTAAAGAGTTGACATTTCCCATGATGACTGTTGGCAGAAAGGGCTTATATCTCCACTTCCAAGCCTTCACCTTTGCACCAGCACGGCAACCACGAAAACGCCTCTTTATCTCAGCTGGAATAGGGTGGTATCTTCCAGATTTGCTCCGTTTCAATGAAAGAAGCTCTTCTCTTGAGTAAACTCTTCTCCCCACAGAAGTATCCATCAGTACTTGACAAAAAAAATTGATAAAAATACAAAAAATACAACAAAAATAAAATAAAAAGATCAGAGCTACCAGACTTTGCTGCTACCAGTTGAAGCGCATTTTCTAGAATTATTATTATTAATTTAATTCTAAATTATCCATTTTAATTGATTTTCTTAATGCAATTAATGGTAGGATGGCAAATAATTTTTTGCAGCTTAATGCAGAGTGTCTAATTATCACTCGGGAGATCATTATTCCCCAAATTAGACAACATCTGGGTTCTTTCGTATCCACAGTAAAAGCTAATGCATGGAATCTTGGGTTATTTTTTATCTGTCTTTGACTTTTGATGCTCACATCAAGTTTCTGACCCGCTCTTGCTTCTTCAATTCAAGAAATATTGCTAAACTCAGGACTGTTGTCTCAAAAAGTGAACTGGAGTTGCTCGTTCATGCCTTCATCTCCTCCTGCTTGGACTACTGTAATGTTCTATTTTCTTGTCTGTCTAAAGCATCTATTAATTGTCTCCAGTCTGTGCAAAATGCTGCTGCCAGGATTTTAACTCACTCTGATAAATTCTATCATATCAACCCATTGTTAAAGTTTCTGCACTGGCTTCCGGTCAGGTTTAGGTATGAGTTTAACATCTTGGTTTCACTTTTATGGCCTTACGAGGTGAGGCCCTAACTTATATTGTCAATCTACTCCACCCCTATTCTCCAAGCCAGATCCTTAGGTCCGCAGATAGAGGTCTTCTTGTGATTCCACATACCCGTTTGAAAACTAAGGGCTTACCACTCTGTCTTCGAACCCTTGACTCTGTGGCATCCTTTAAAAACAGCTTAAAAATCATCTATTCAGACAGGCATTTGGGTAATGTTTTTGTGTTTTTTGTTGTTTTTTTACTTGGTTCTTGTGTGTTCATTTTGACCTTGTTTGTTGATATCCCTGTACAGGACTTTGTAACTGGTTTCTTGTCTTAAAAAGCGCTATATAAATAAATTTTACTTACTTTTACTAAAGTAGATTCTAAAAACATCAAACCTTGAAACTTTCACTGTTCTATTTTGTTCTATCCATTGTTCCTACAGCTTTCTGGATGAACATTTTTTAAAGAACTAAATACATCAATGTCACCCAGGCTGGTTCTCTTGCCATCAATCAGAAATAAGCTGGTTTTAATTTGTGGATTCAAATGGAGCCTTTTTCAGGTATGTTTCTGCACTATTTCATTTCAACAGACAGCTAATATAAATGTGGCCAGGGCATCTCTATGCCCTGGCCACACACAGTCACACACTGATTGAATTATTAGGTACAGCTCATGCCATTTTATTAGGTACACCTGTACACCTTTTATCAGGTAGGGTTATGTTCCTAAAAAAGGAGTCGTCACTTTTCTTTGGTAATTTGTCTAACCTGCATCACACACATTTTGTCTCGACTGTCTCAGCATAATTCCCACCTGCCTCCAACACACTGTCTCACGCCATCTGTCTCCACCTATCTCACAAAGTCTATCTCCACCTGCCTGACAGTCTCAGCATGCCTCACACAGTCTGTCTCCACTTTCCTTATATACATCTTCCACCTGCCCCACAGTCCGTCTCCACTTGCCCTACATAGCCTGTCTCCTCCTGCCCTAAACAGCCTGTCTGCACCTGGCTCACACACTCTGTCTCCACCCTTTCCCCCTGTTTTGTTGACTATATTATTTTATATTCAAATCTGCATCTCCTTTATAAAATTCAGCTCCCACTGAGTCTTTCAGTGTATGTTGTAAAATACCTCATAATAAGACAGAGGCCTTCTTAATTTTGATGCCCTTAAGATCCTAAACTCAGTTTTATTTCAAGTTTTGAAAAGCAGTTTCAGGAAATACAGATCAGATTTCAGTAATTTTTTCGCTTTATTCAGTGCAATAATCACTTTTTGATAGTGCTACTTTTTACACTTTATCTGGTAGATATTTTTATGATCTAATGCAATTACACTGGTTTAGCAAATAAAGTTTCAGACATTTCAAGCATTTCTAGGCATTGCAGGTAAAGTCTTTCAACTTTCAGTATTTTCAGCAGGAAATATTCTTTTGCAGTCATTATTTTTTATTCTGTACATTGCATCTAACTAGTTCCACATATTAAACTTATAAAAACCATTCAACCACCATTAGATTTAGAAAATCCAGGTTATTAATTTTCTTATTTCTAACTATTATACTTTTTTCAAATATCCACTTTTTTCACAAAAATTTTTATAATGTAAGTGAATGGAGAGACTGTTCAAATCCTCATTAAATGTTCTCCACTTTCGACTCTAACTACTTCCACATGCTATGTGGATCCAAATGGGATGTGTACCTTAAAAGTGCCTTATAGACAGACATCATATTTTGAGTGAGGAGTTCCTCTGAAATGCAGGACAGACCCTTTTTTCCCAAATCGCTCCTGTGACCACATTAAAAAAAAACACACTATTTTGTAGAAAAAGTCCTTGGGACTCTCACAGTTCGAAAAGTACTTTGACAGGAGTTATGGTGTTGGATTTGGAAGCAGCTTTTCGACTGCACCAAGGCAAATTTAACAGGGATGGCAATCGTAACTGCAGCTGAACTGACAGCTGTGGGCAGTTATTTTCAATTGATAAATTAAACTGTATTGGAATTACAAATCTTCTGAATTGGCAGATTACACTTCAGGCTTGTTTCTAATTGGATTACGTGGTGGTTCAAATGTCAGCAGTTAGTCTCAGTGTCTCTGACTGGATGAGTACAACTGAAATCATTTGATGTAATGTATGTGACTGAACTGGATTCACCCATTTTTCAACTCATCTAAACCATTTAAATCTGTCTCTGTTATTATTGTCAGCATACAGTTTAGAAAAAAAGGAAAGATATTTTCAAAATAAAGTCCCAAAGAGAGTTATAGGAGCTAAAAAGGATTTCAGCATCTCATTTGTACAATGCTGAGGTAAATTCACCTTAGAAATTGTAACTCTCATTCTCACTCTCTCATTTCATTTTGAAAAGCAGCATATTTTAAGTCACAATTTTAGTAACATGTTCTTCAACCCTTGCATTTAAACAGGTTATTAATTTTTCAAAAGCCTTTTTTTCAACCCTTTTTTCAATTAGTCACGATTTTTATAACAACGTCTTCAAAGATATTCAACTAATTTCAACCTTTCAAAGACTAAAATAAGATTTCAGCAACTACAGCAATGCAGGGTAAAATTATTCAGTTTTCAGCATTACCGAATGCATTTTATTCAGGAAGTGAATTCTCTAGTTGTTTATTGGTGGAGTGTTGAAAAGCAATGGGGGGTATGCCGAAGGCAGGGAAATGTATACGTCGTTGGAAGTCTATATTTAATTTTATTTGTCTCTAAATGACTCTACCCCTAATGAGAAGACCGCTGAGTAAAGTCCGATCCGCGACCTGGAGCCCCTCCCTGAAGCAATAAAGTAACTGAGAGAAAGGATGGTCATAGCCTTGACCAATGAGAAAACTGATGACGTGTGCTGTAGCTGATCAATGGGAACAGCTGGTGGGGGGGTTATTGTACCACCATCTGAAGCCAGATCTTCAGAGTGAGAGACTGGAAGTTCTCGCCTGCTTGCCTTGCTGCGCGTACTAAGAAGACCCCATGGGTGAAAGTCTGCGACCTGGGGCCCCTCCCCTGAAGTAATAAAGTAATTGAAAGAACGGATGACCCTAACCTAGACCAATGACAAATTGGTGACGCGGGGTGTAGCTGGCCAATGAGAAACCGGTGATGCTGACTGTAGCTACCCAATCAGAAACATAGCCGACTTTACGACCTTCCAACGACACATCCTCTTACAGGCTCAGGATCATTCAGAGTGACACTAGGCTCCAGCGGTGTTAAGGTGATAATTTCTCTGGGCGCATGTGGGTTTTCATTGCCTCATCAAAACTCTGTGTTATAATGTTGGAACTCTGGTGATTATGATGGGAGTAAAGTTGTTCACAACTTTGTGCTAATAGCGTTTTATATTTAAAAAACCCCCATCATCAGCACAACCAGCAGTGAGTCCAAAGTCAAGAGCAGCAACAGTGACTCGAAGAGTTCAGACCCACCCTATGGTATTTTAGTTTTTTTTCTCTGTGTTTTAGGTAGAAGGTGTCTTCTAGATCACTTTGAATGGAAACACATGGAGCAGAATAACGAGCAGCCTTATGTTAACAATCCTACCAATCCTCTTGCCGCCATTAACCCTCTGGGGGTCCAGGGTATAATTATCCGTTTTTGACTACTTTTTATTCTACATTTATATTTCACCTTTAAAAACTGTTTACCTTGCCTTGTTTGGTATCATTCTTTTCAGTACATCACATGTCTGACTTTGCAGTTATTTTTTCATTTTGACATATTGTATCAACACACTGAACCTAAAATAAAACAAAAAACATAAAATTTGATTAGGAAGAAGTTAGATTTTTTACTGTGAAAACCGCAAACATGTTTCACAAATTATTTTCATAACTTGAAATGCAAATATAATTTTCACAAATTTAGTAAACAACAAAGTTATATACAACTATTTACATTAAAATGCAAGCAATGCCACTGGTGTTTTTTTTAATACAACTATTTAGAAAACAATCAGGTGTCACAATAAGATGCCAGACAAATTTTTTGTGTCACTCCAAAAAATAGTTCTTGTCCATGCAATATTTTACTGCATAGAGCCAAAGCAGGAAAATTAGTGTTTACACTCTGTAGAATATATGGTGAGATTCATTTTTAGGAGGGAATGTGTTATGAGGAGAGAGCCCTGACAGGAGTGTGGACCACTTAATTTGGCTCTAGAAAAGGGGTACAAGGTGGCTAAAATCACAGAGACATGGCAATTCAATAGACAGAGCGACACTATATTTGTCAAGTGTGTGCAACATTTTTTAAAAGGAAAGCAAGGGGCCTCAGGCTGTCCACCAGATGTCACCGACGACGAAAGCAGGAGGCGTTCTATTAAAGACTACCAGACTAATGAAGGAATTACATTAGACCCTTAAAACACAAAATTTAATCAGGATTTTCATACAGAGACCATAAAAATATGAGTGTCATGATGCTGACCCAGAATGTGTTTTTGCAGGGTAAACACAGCTGAACCATCAGCCTGAACAGTACTTACATGGTGCTGTTTAAAAATCCTCCAACTTTGGTTGAGACCGGGGATACTGCCTAAACAGTGTTTATTTTCCAAGGAAAAAATGTCTGCCCATATAAAGAGAAACTATGCCTTGCTGAAAACACTGGTTAACAGCTCTCCGAGGTGTCACAAGGCTATATTAGATGGGTGTTCAACTGACTTTACCCAAACTGTGGGCGAGCTTTGCATTAATCTTTTGAAAGCCAATATACCCATTACAGATTGTCAGTATAAAAAGCTTAAACAATACAAGAAAAACATTAGACTGATGTCTTGATGCATGCTCAATAATCCAGGTAAAAGAATCCCAAAAAGCTGAATCTGTTCATCTGGACGTAGCGTTTTCAGTGGGAGAAACGTTTCGTCACCTCTGGTGACTTCTTGAGTCTGACTGAAGAAGAAGATTAGACTGATGGCTAATAAGCATAATGGGGTGAGAAAGAAGAGGCATTTACTTCTACACAACCTCTTTTTTTTAAATGCAAAAAAATGTACGTACTTAATCTCTCCTGAGCAAATCAAACGTCTTCATGAAATGAAGCTAAATTCAGGACAAACTAGTATCAGACAAAAAGCTGAAAATGATTTGGATCGTGAAATGAGGGAAATATTGGATGATGAGAAATTGCCACCTGATGAAAAGATGAAAAACAAGAAAATAAAAATAAGGACGGTGAATTAATCTCCAAAGATAACCCTGTCACAGGCAGTCACATGCTTGATTTAATGAAGTTTTTAGTGACATGTGTATGTGTATGTGTATGGAGTATGTTTTTGAAAGTGTTATCGGGATTAAAAATTCCACTTTCCACAGTTGGTAACATTATTGCTCGCCAGGACATTATGGAGCTTAAACAGCTCCCTACAAACACGCCACAACAGGATGCATTACAACTGACGTCATCATAAGTCATCAACTTGGGTCAACTTTGATGAAATATGTAATATTTCCAAGTTACTTTTTTGTCCTCTGGATGGTTTTTATACAGAAAAGACAACACGTAAACGTCTCATTACACTCTGTAGTTTTACTAAGCTGTTTTTGACAAAAGTGACAGTCATTAAAGGCTTTTAGAGAACAGGAGGTGTGGTAAAAACTTCCCGCTCCACATTTCTTTACACATCGGTTATATCTTTTTACAAAATTTGAGACCATAGCATCGTTTTTTGTTTTTTGATTATCTCATCTGATGCCCATACTCCACAAAATTTATCACCAACTAATAGACGCATAAGGCTTTCCAACTGATGACTGTAAAAAACTTTTAGAAACCAAACAAATAAGAAAAAAAAACCTTCTTTGTAATAATCAACCAAGACTTGATGTTTGGAGTTTATTTCCAATATAGAGTCATAACAGGCATAGACAATGAGGGTTGACCTGTGTTCCAAGGGTGTTCTGAAACACATTTCCAATCTTAAATTCCCATTTGTTGTTAGTATGCTTGAGTGTCTTCTGGCTTTTAACAAAGCAGCTGTATCGCCAATTTGCACAGCAGGGGAGACGGTCACCTTCTTGATGAACAAAGAGCCTAAAATATGCATTTGGAGCCCCCGTAAGTCTGAATACATAATTTGCTCTGGTGAGTTTAATTCTCAAATCAACAGTTTAACAGCAGTTTCTCACAGAAAAAAATGTCAGCATGCAAAGGAATCAACACATGGAATTCTTCTGAGCCATTGTTGTACTGACCCCTCCTCACTAACCCCCTGTTAAGCCCATTAATGATGACGTGAGAATCATGGTCCCCCACGGAATCTTTAAAAAACAAATCAGTGCTAAACTTCAGAGTATCTTCACAATAATTCAAAAAGGTTTTGATGACTGCTCTGTAGGGATGAGTTTGGCTCATCTGAGAGATTAACCTGTCACCTAGAGTGACTATCACACTGTGAAAAAATTGTATTAAGCGGGTAATTGATAACAACTACAGGAGCATAAGGGGCCAAATCAGAACCATCACGGTTGGTGATTTTTAATCTTAAACTCAGCAAAGTGTCATTCAAATCCAGATAACGAAGGCCGTTGCCCGGGAAAAAAAATTCCAGCGGCCGTCTGTCGGTCATGACCAAAATAGGAATGACCTCTGTGTAACATTTTTCTTCGATTGATATCTGTGAGAGAGGAGCTGTGAAAAGGTCTAATTTACTTAGTGATACTCATTACATCATTGTGACACCGGAACGCACAAGACGCAGCAGACTGTGCCACATAAATATGCTTAAACCATATTACAAGTGAGACAAGATTTCAACCAGTTCAAACTCAGTCGGCAAAGTAAAAGCCGCTTTAATGTTGTCTTCTTTGCCCCCTGGGTCCACGTCTGATGCTGAGATTTCCACCAGCGTGTCCTCTGTTTCTCCCATGTTGACTGACAATAAAATGTGTGATGCTGGGGAACCGTTTGTGGCAATGGCTCAGGGCCGCTTGAAAAATTCTGAGGTTCTGGCAGAGCTTGACTCATGTTTTACGCATTTGAGGGAGTCACAGCAAATGGACATGGTCAGTCTTATTAATTCCCACCAATCTCTGTTCTCTGACATGCCATCCCGAACTCATGTCTTACAGCATGATACAGATGTAGGTGATTCTCACCCCATAAAACAACATCCCGACAGAGTAAACCCAGATAAACGTCAGTGCTTAAAAAGTAGGTTGACTACATGCTGGCACATAGGATTGCCGAGCCTAGGTGTAGTTCGTGGAGTTCACCCTGCTTGCTTGCCAATAAGTCTGATGGGTCTGACCATTTTTGTACAGATTTTAGGAAAGTTAACAGGATCATAAAGCCGGACTGCTACCCACTTTGTGTTGGCTCTGCAGCTTTTGTGACTAAGCTGGACCTCCTAAAAGGCTATTGGAAGGTGCCGTTGACTTCCTGGGCAAACGAGATATCTGTATTTGTGACGCCAGATGCCTTTCTGCAATATACAGTTATGCCCTTTGGAGTGTGTAATGCACCGGCCACTTTTTAAAGGCTAGTCAACCTTGTTTCGGCCGAGGTGCTGGGCTGTGAGGCATATCTGGATGATATTGTGGTTAACTCGAGTTCTTGGGATGAGCATGTGGAACAGTTGGGGGTTGTGTTTGAGAGGCTGGCAGAGGCAAATTTGACCATAAACTTATCTAAGTGCGAGTTTGGGCAAGCCACAGTTGATTTTGGCCCTGAAGCACTTTGAAGTTTACCTCGGCTTGTCTCATCGTCCGATCACGGTATATACCAATCATAATCCTCTGGTTTTTATTAATCAAATGCGTAACTCAAACCAGCGGCTGATGCATTGGACACTGTTTTTACAGTCGTTCAACATCATCATTCAGCATGGAATGGAAGGATGCGTTTTTGTACGGTGTTGAATTATGGTTATGTCCCCCTTTTATTCAACACTTAGAGGTGGAGGTGTTACACGCAACCTCAGCCATCGTCTTATTGCGCTTTTGTTGTCATCCTTATTAACCTGCTCTCTCTCCTCTGATTTGTTCCAAGTGCTGATTGGGTGCTGAAGGCTGGCTGCACTGATAGAAACCCGGAGAAGGCAAAGCCTGGGGTTCCTGAACTCCATCAGCTCCAGCCTCATCCCTTTATTGCCAGCATGGCTTTGTTTATGAAGTACAGGTTGAGTGGGCGCTACCGGCAGTATTGTTTTCAGTTTTGGTTCTCATTAGTTTAGTTTTCCTGGACTAGGTTTTTAGGTCACTTTATTAAAAGTTTGATGAATGACACCAACATTTCATATGTTGGGTTCCTTTGAGCCATAAGTTTAGGGACCATAACAGGTACATTCTACAGATTTTTCATGAAACAGTGACATTTTTTCTTATCTAAAATATGTCTCTTGAGCTCTTAGCAGACTTTCACACTGTACGCTTAACGGCTTGAACTTCCTTTCCAAGGAAAAAATAGTATGTTTGCTCGTATAAAGAGAAACTATGCCTTGCTGAAAACACTGGTTAACAGCTCTCCGAGGTGTCACAAGGCTATATTAGATGGGTGAGCAAATGACTTTATCCAAACTGTGGGCGAGCTTTGCGTTAATCTTTTGAAAGCCAATATAGCCATTGCAGAGACTTGAACTTCCTTTTGATCCTTCTAGGGGATTTATACTCAGTCTTTGGCCATTTTAAAGCTCAACAAGATAAAATGGTTATCCCGGAACCCTCCTGTCCCTCAGGCACAGGCAGGCTAAGCTTGCTGACAGCCTTGGTGAGAACATCTGACACAATATTCTTCATAGCAGTCTTCAGGTGTGGCTCTGCTACACTAATGCATCTTTTTACAAAGGGCATGACAAATCTGAACAACTTTGAGAAAATAGATTATAACCTACAACCATAGATTACAGGTGCTCTTGTGAATTGTTTCCCGCTTGGGTATAAGCTTTGTGTGATAATGTCACTGTGAGGACCTTCTATGTTAACTGTATGGAGCAGAGAGGCATAAGCGTCAATTACCAGCTGGAGACTCACAACATCACTGTAACAATAAAGATGGTATATATAGAAACATTAATGTCAGCTGGATAGGGGGCAGTTTCTCATTGATCAGCTACAGCAACCGATGTGGCGCGCGCGTTCGTTTTACACCAGATGTAACGGGATGCAAACTCTCCAAAAAGTTTAACTTTGGTCTTGTCAGTCCACAGAATATTTTCCCAAAAGTCTTGGGGAACATCAAGATGTTTGTTGGCAAATGTGAGACGAGCCTTTGTATTCTTTTTGATCAGCAGTGGTTTTCACTTTGGAACTCTCCCATGGATGCCATTTTTGCCCAGGCTCTTTCTTATTGTTGAATAATGAACCATAACCTTAACTGAGGCTAGTGAGGCCTGCAGTTCTTTAAATGTCCTGGGTTCTTTTGTGACCTCCAGGATGAGTCACTGATGCACTCTTGGAGTAATTTTGATACATTGGCGACTCCTGGGAAGGATCATCTGGGTTCTTTTTACTGTGTTGTTTTCCAAAAAGCTGAATCTGTTCATCTGGACGTAGCGTTTTCAGTGGGAGAAACGTTTCGTCACCTCTGGTGACTTCTTCAGTCTCAGCTGACTGCAGGCTTCCCCAACCTTATAAACAGTACATTGCATAATGACTGAAACCAGCACCACTGACTAAAAATGGGCCATTTGGTCAGTTTCATGATCAATAGAATGCAAATTGTCATGACCATTGATCAATGGCCATGAGTACCATTCACAGAGACTGGGGAATGGCTGCAATCACAGCACTGTAAGATGGTGACAGATTCAATTCAATTCAATTTTATTTATATAGCGCCAAATCACAACAAAAGTCGCCTCAAGGCGCTTTATATTGTAGGGTAAAGACCCTACAATAATACAGAGAAACCCCAACAATCAAACGTCCCCCTATGAGCAAGCACTTGGCAGTGGGAAGGAAAAACTCCCTTTTAACAGGAAGAAACCTCCGGCAGAAGTAGGCTCAGGGAGGGGCAGCCATCCGCCGCGACCGGTTGGGGGTGAAGGCAGAAAGACATGCTGTGGAAGAGAGCCAGAGATTAATAATAGCTCATTAAATGCAGAGAGGTGTAAAAACATGGTGAGAGAAAGAGAAACACTCAGTGCATCATGGGAAACCCCCAGCAGCCTAAGCCTATTGCAGCATAACTAAGGGAGGATTCAGGGTCACCTGATCCAGCCCTAACTATAAGCTTTATCAAAAAGGAAAGTTTTAAGCCTAATCTTAAAAGTAGAGAGGGTGTCTGTCTCCCGAATCCACACTGGGAGCTGGTTCCACAGAAGAGGAGCCTGAAAGCTAAAGGCTCTGCCTCC
>VUQS01062297.1:0-12562 GCA_015108495.1 Heterochromis multidens
GTCATCAGATCCATGGATCATGAGGATATCTATGTTTGTTTTAGAGTTTTTTTCACATTAAAGCCCCCACATTAGTTTCCATAGCTTTTGGTTAACTGTCCATTAAAGAAACAGTCTAAAGTTTTGCTTTAAAATATTTTGGCTACTTGACTGCAAAATTCTAATTGAGTGTTCTATCTTTAAGTGCAGAGTGTCCTTTTTGTTTCAGAAAACAAGTGGATTTCAATGCAGTATAGTTATCAACCATTACCATGTTTTCTGTCTTTAAACAGACAGAAATTCGACAAACAGGAATAGATATTAAAATTTCTTTCTGAGGAAAAAACATATTTGCAGTGATGACAGATTAATCCTATTTTCATCATTGTTGCAATACAAACATCTGCAGTATATAATGTGTATTTATACTCTTTTCCAATGTGCATTGCAAAAGAAATGCAATGAATAAGAAGTCATTTCAGTTTACATGCGTCATTCACTCACAATCAGCATACAAACATTTGACCTTCTTAAATAAAATGTTGGGAAGAAATTATTTCTTTATTTTTTTTTTAATCTTTACTATCAAGGGAGCAATTTTTGAGCAATTTTTGACAAATACAATCTGTGTGGAGCTGCAAAACATATTTGAGCTTTGCAATGAAGGTAACATACCCTTTCAAGTATAAATAAGCTTATCAACGTTACTAATAGGTGTAAATAATTAAATTTTTTTACCACATGTGACTATGACTGATTATTTGTACTTTCACTTTTCACTTTTATTACAATAGTGCCATGCATTTTTGGATTTATCAAATTATACAACTAAAATAATGAAAACTGTATAATTATTATTTTTACTTTTTTTTATTACCAAGAAAATGGAAGAATTGTGAAGCCAAGTAGAAACAAAAAAAATCTATTAGTTTATAATGCCATGCAGGCCACTTTAAGTATTACTACAGATACTAACCTTACTAAAAATGATCAGATTAGATACTTATTTATGTATACATCCATGCTAGCCACTGCCACAAGGTTTAGCAAAATTAAGGCCTCAGCCATGCAGACGTAGAGACCATTCAGAAACCCATGGGAACCACAGGCTGCTAGGGAAAAAATGTGACTTCCCCGAGTGGTTGGCAGTTGGTTGCTGAAGGTTGCTCACAGTCGCTAAGTGAAATTGACCATGAAAGGTATATGGTGCTGCACTGAAAACCTCCTTGTGACTGTTTTAGTCACTTTGCTGAACCAAAATAGTGGACCCAAAAAGCAGACTCACACAACTGAATGAAACGGTAAAAAGATTTTATTTAAAGTGCAACAAGTATAATAAAACTTTTGCGAGGGCACAGCTGGAACTGAAAGCCAAGATGATCTGCAGGAAGAGGAAACCCAGTGTTAGAAATTGATTGGGAAAAGTAACTAATTAAAAGAGGAATGAAATAAGGAATGGTGCTTATTGTCAGACTTTCACGAAAGGGAAGGGACAGGTTACCGGAGGTGAGCAGACTGAGGAATACCGATGGCAGTGGAGAGCAGGCTGGCAGGTGAATCAGGTGAACCAGGTGAGCATATCCAGAGAGCTTGAGTTATGCAGGTGCAGTTTTTCTGGGTCTGAAGGAACCCTGGAAAACTAGGAGACAACAGGAAAACAAGATTACTTCACGTTGCAGGATCACTTAAAGGTGAGACCGAACACGTTACCACTAAAACTGCAATAACGATTTGGTGAAGAACTACCACCCCGGCTGCTCCTTAAATACACAGCCTTGTTGAAGAAGATCACTGACAGCTGTGCGAGACAAACCCCAGCCACGGCTTCGCCCAGAGATACACCTGCTCACAGAGAAAGGGAGAACAAACAGAAAACCAGCCCCGGCCTGCCCAGGCCCTCACACTAGCAGATTGTCATGATTGCCCATAGTTTGCATGGAAGACGCCAACTTGTCTGCAAACACTAGCCAACTACTCAGCAAGTGGTAGTAAAAACTGAAACTGGAAATTGAGAATGTTCACCTTCAAAGTAAAAGTTGTGCCTTTTGGCTGCAACCAACACATTTCAAAAGGTGTAAACTACGGACAACCGGGCTAGTGACCAAAGCAATCACAATTAGGTTGTTGCAGCACCTTCTTACCATTTCACCTAGCAACAGCCCGCAACCTCCAGAAACCACTCACCATCCAGTCGGGGGAATATGTATTTTCCCCTACCTACTGTGGTTGCCAGGGGGTCGCCAACTGGTCTCTAGGCCTGTATGACTGAGGCCTAAGAAGATAAGGCATAAGGTAAGATAAATATTAAAGCATTTTAATTTAAATTCTGTGTATGTGCTGCTCACTTTTACAGTTAAAGGATGTAAAGAATCACTTACAGCAATGATAAACATAAAACAAAATGTTAAAAAATAACCACTGGCATAGGCTGTTAAATGTTTGGAGTGTACTAGTCAAAGCAGAAAGGCACAGGAACTGTGTAATCAATAAGCAAACTTCAGTATTTTTTTTCACCACAAGTCACATTATCATTGCATTACATTGCAGATTTCTCTCATATCATGCAGACACATGAACCAAATAATCTAACATTTTAAACTGTACTCCTGCTGAACTGAATTTTACAATTTTCACTAATAAACCTCCTTCAGTTTCTCAAGAAACTGGAGCTGCTGTCACTGGAGGAAATCATGTAATTACTATAATAAACCTTACATTGTCATGTAGCGTGTGTTGCCTGTGTTAACAAGATAGTTAAAATATTTAGTAGGCACAGACAGTTGAAGGATTAAGGCTTGGTTGGCGACGACATGTTCTCCTTGAATGAAGTGTTTGGATTCTGTGCTACATTTCACTCTCACCCCTTTCCCCTAAAGCTACCACGCTTTCTTTTGCTGAATCCAGCTACTCCAATGGGAATAATTTCTGGTTTTCCTACTTTTTTATGAGAATACATTGAATATCTTTAAGGTTTAGACTGTTGGTCAGACAGAATGAGACATTTCAGAATGTCACCATGAATTCAAAGATCAGGGGATTTTTTTACTTTTTCACATTTGCTGACATTTAAAAAAACATATAATTAATCCTTCTTTCTGTTTTGTTTTGCATATAAAACTAAGGTTAAAAAAACAAAAAAAAACAACTGATCTAAGAGTGATATTGGGATCTTATAATGTCGAGCACTAAACTAAAAAACTAAAATTGTGACGTTTTCAAACTGAACAGCTTGGGTGAGGATTTAACCAGATACCATCCTAAATAATTGGACAAACCCAGCTCCCAAGCTCCCAAGCTGTGTAAAAGTCCATGTGGGAGTGTACATTAGTGAGCTGACTTCAGTTTTTTTGAATACTTACAAATATGTGGTTGAAGAGAGCTACATATGTTATACAGTTCCAAAAAAATCACTGTTTTCCAGTATTAAAAATAAAGGATTACGCCCTAAAACCCAGTGAATGACATCAGCATCACCAGCCCCAAAACACTTTGTCCAGTTTAATCTTCATAGACCAGTGACTCAAGAGAGCCTCGCTATCCCCAAGATAAAACATCTGCCGTTCATCATGAGGTCCTAAAATTAGATCCATTACTCATTCCCTAAATCTTTCCTGATGCTTATTAAATAACAATGGCCTTTTTTTCCCCAGCCTTTTCCTTTAACTCGAGCTATCTAAAGATGCTGTGCTGATGATACAATGTTGGATTAGGATGGGCATGTTTTCTCTCTGCAGCTTATGCGCCTGATGGCACAAAA
This sequence comes from Heterochromis multidens, assembly GCA_015108495.1. Taxonomy (NCBI): domain Eukaryota; kingdom Metazoa; phylum Chordata; class Actinopteri; order Cichliformes; family Cichlidae; genus Heterochromis; species Heterochromis multidens. Next base: position 3,737 of record VUQS01062297.1, read on the forward strand.
GGAAAAAAGGCCTGGAGGCCGCGATAAATTAGAAACTGTTCCACATTTTCTTATCATCAAAGGACGACTAGGAAGCTGCCCAGAGTGAGCTCAGATAATGTTGGAATAGGGAAGTGGGTGGTATATGTGTGTCTAGTCATCGATGTTGGTTTGCACAAATGGAAGGAGGTGAAGCTGAGAAGGAGATAGAGATACTTCAGTATGTGCCCCTGTAGAGATACGATTGCATATCTACTGTTCCCCTTTTTTACTTTCAGAAAGATCAATTTTTTGCTCCTCCACAGATTTCAGGTTGCTTTACAAAACAACATGAAAATAGGTGTTGGGATTTCCTTAAACATCACTTATTTAATACCTCCAATGTGTCATTATAGGGTGCTTTTCTCACTCTTTTTCATGGACACATTGATCATACTGCTTCGATTCAAAGAAAGCACGCGTTGAAAAATATTGTATAGTGTAAATTGGATCCTACTGGAGGGAGAGTTGTTGTGTTTGTTTTTCAGCATGAATTCTGGTGACAGATTAAAAAGTACTTTTTTGGGGGAACCTAGTTTACTGCAAGGTAATATGTCAGATTTTTTTTTTATTATCTTCTCTAAGTGTAGGTGTTTATGTTTTATGCATTAGTTGAGATCGTTCAAAGTAGCTCATAGACATTGGATGGGCTTTGCATTGTGATGGGATGTGGGTGTAAATGTACATCAGAGGAGCCAACTTAAAGAGCCACATGCAGACAATGATAACCAGACAAGTTACTTTTTGATTTAGCGTGTGTCTCCTGTCTCTGATTTTCCAGCTGAAGCTTTACAGGAATTCGTGGGTGTGTTTACCGAGCACTCATCCGTCCTCTTTCCAGCCCTGACAGAATCTGATAGGTGTCAAAAAGAATTTTATGTTTTCTTCTCAACTTCTGGTGTCTGTTTTTTCTCTCCTCTCAAAAGATGACACATTTCAGCTTCAGAGGGGTAAGGAATGAGATTATCTTATTACTGTTTGGTCTAAATTCTTTAATCTGCTCAATTCAAGCTGCTAAGGAGTACACCCTCATTTCAGCAGCCATGAGACAGACCAGATTGAATTAGTTATGACATTGATTTTTTTTTTTTTTTAAATTATTCAGCAGCAGTTATTTCCATATGACATATCAAGGTTGAGACTCAAACTTTGACATGATAGAGATACACTGCATTTACTCAAATCTCAGATGTGTATTGTGGAGTGAACACTTAGACCCGGAGCGAAGCAGGTAGGGGAGAGCAATTATTTATAAGGCAGTAAACAGAAGCTGTGGGAGGGAAAATTGTGCCGCCTGTTTCTCATGCTGTACTATAAGTGAAGCAATGATCAGGCAACTGTGAGTGTGTGAAATGCAAAAATGGCTTTGAAACAAACTGATATCATTTGAGGGTTTTTTTTTTGTTTGTTTGTTTTGCAAGCAGAGGTATTAATTTTAGCCTACTTTACTATTCTGGATTAACAGACAAAAACAAAGTTTCATGTTGTGACACATGCCTCTGGTTGGTCACAAAATAATCTGTAGTTAGGTTCATGCATAAACTATACTTATATAGTTTCAACTGTGAATAAGATGCAATTTCACTAATGAATCTGCAGTAAGATGAAATATATGAATATCGTTATTGTTCCAGTTTTGGGATAGTTTTACACAACTCTCATTTTTACTGGGAATGTAATTTTTTTTTTGGTTTTTTGTTTGTTAAAAGCTATTAATGCCTTTTCTGTCTCAAATTCTTCTCTAAACAATTAGTCTATCTGTTATAGACATGTAGTCAGCGCCATAAGTGTTTACAACAATTACTTATTTTTTGTAATTTCACCCCTGTACACAAAAGTATTTCATTAACTGCTTAGGAATTGCACCCTTTCTGAAGCACAAAAGTAGCTGGACAGTTGATTGGCAAGCAGTTTTATGGCCAGGTGAGGTCTGTTTATTTGTTATTCAGTGATAAAAATAAGCAGATAAACAACCTGGAGTTATTTCCAAGAGTTGAATTTGCATTTGATAGCTGTTCACTGAAGCTCTCAAAATGAGGCGCAAAGGCTTGTCAATCAAAGTGAAGGAGGCCATCATTAGGCTGACAAAAAACAAACCTATCAGAGTGACAGCAAAAACTTTATGAGTGGCCAAATCAACAATCTGGTACATTTGTAAAAAGAAAAAGACACTGGAATGCGACAATGCAAAAGTTTCTTAAACCTGCACCTGATGGCCATGAGGGGGTGACTCCTTTGATTGTAAAAGAAATTGTCTATGAGAAAATTACTTTACTTCTTACTTGATTTGTGACTTCAGTAAACATTTTCATAAAGAGTTTATGGTCTCAATTACTAGTTCTTACTTGATTTAATACAACAACAACATTAGATACTGTAAATTGGCAGCGTAGTAGTGCTTTGGTCAGCGCTGTTGCCTTCCAGTCCTGCGTTTGGATCTCCCTCATGGAATCATATGCATGGAGTCTGCATGTTCTCCCTGTACCTGGGTGGGCCCTCTTTGGGTACTTCGGCTTCCTCCCACAGTCAAAAGACATGCTTATTAGGTTAACTGGTGATTCTGAATTGGCCAGAGTTGTGAATGGTTGTCTGTCTTGATGTGTTAACCCTGTGATAGACTGGTAAACTGTCCAGGACAGCTGGGATATGCTTCAGCCCCACTGCAACCCTGAATTAGATAAGTGAAAGAAAATGGATGGATTAAGTTCATTTTATTAAATTATTGTCCATGTAGAGTAAAATAGGATCTGCTTTAGGGTATACCTGCTTTGTAATTGGCAAGTCTCTACCATATCATCCTGCACCCCCATCATCACCCCCTTGTTTGTGACAAAACTCCTAAATGGCCAAAATGATCAAGTCAGGGCTGCGAAACAGGACTTCAGAAACCAATGGCTCATGTCCAACTTTCATATACAGTCTATGCTAACAACACAGATACAAATACATCTCATTTCCTTTGGCTGCTTCATAATGTGAAAACTTAAGTCATTTCAAACTTCAGGAAATGATGGATTTTCACTAACACTAACCAAATGTACAGTATGCACTCAGCTAAGCAGGTGCTATCCTAAGGTGTATGCCATCCCCATGCTTAATAACATCATCTAATATCTACTGAGAGATCGCACACACAGTTTGTTCAGATATTGGCACTACTGAGTAAAACTTGAGCAGCACTGCACAGCATGGTGGGCGTAAGCCGTGCACTAATCTTCAAATTGAAAGCAGCAGGTCCACAGTCTTAGCAGGGTAGCTTTCAGTTGGACAGATTGAGATGTTCTTCCCTGAGGAAAGTGTGAGTCATAGTGATGTTATGATATCCAAAACGCGAGACTAAGAGTATTAATATGATGGAAGCATACAATCTGTGCATCATTACAATCAGTTTACAAATTAAATTATTTTTGTATTTCTGTGCCTCAGTAGTGAAGACGGACCAACTTCAGACCATTAAACGAGAGCTCACTCAGATCAAGATGAAGATTGACTCTTTGCTGGGACGCCTGGAGAAGATTGAGAAGCAGCAGAGAGCTGAAACCGGTGAGAAGCAGACAGCAAAATCTGAGCTAGACAGGAACGAAAGGGAAAAAGGACACCAACCACTAAGGGAGGGAAATTAAGAGCATAGACTGGTCATAAGTCTTAGTGACATTGTGGGAGATAAGAGCAGCAGAGCTCTCTGTCATAACAGCAGACAGGTGTCAACACCATGCTGACTCAGTTTATATGAGAGGTCTTCACCAATGCCCTTCACTACAGGACAGCTTCAGAGTGCAGCTCACTGTGAAGGTCATTTAAATTACATGCCATAAAGTGCATGTTGCACATTTGTCACCACGTGTGTTTTTTTTCAACTTTTCTCTTATACCTCCACGGCACTTGAAGACCGAGTAAATCACACCAACTCCTGGCTGTCTTCTAGGCAAACTGCTGTGGAGCTTGTTAGCAGTGAGGATGAAAAATTAATACAGATAAATGAAATACCACCAGAGGCAATTTACTACAAAATGCAACGCAAATTGCAAATGCAATGCGTCTTTTTGCTATAAAACATCCTTATTTTTTTTATTACGGATCATCTTTTGTCGGTCTCATTTGTTCTGTTTTTGAATAGAAGTTCAGACTCAGACTGTCTCATTCAAGGTTCTAAAAGATTTTCTAATAAATTCAAAAAGCAACCGGTAGCCAGTAACAGACATCAAGAAGTCACGGCTCCTCAAATGTTTAATCTTTGAAGTTTTTTTGTTAAGGTGCAGAAAAACTGGCAGCAGTCAAAGATGACACATGATTGATGATTTCTCTGTACTATCCAGGAATAAAATTCTGCAACTCACGTCAACGTTATCTAAAAGTAATTTCTAAAAGTATTTAAAAGTAATAAAGCATAAAACCATGAAAAATATAAGATAAGGAGAATATTGAGGCTGCAGCCTCAAAACATTTGTGTAAAACCTACATTTTAAACCAGCCTATGCAGTAAGAATAGGCTATTTTGAGTGTAAAGCAGCATACATAAAGAAAGCTACTTTGGGTTGCTCCCTTATTCACAAAGGGTCGCTTATTCACAGCAGGTAGCTCTGCATGTTGGATTTGGCAAACTTTTTATGCTGGATGCCCTTCCTGACACAACCCCAAAGTGATTTGTGTCTCCTACCGGGATCAAACCATGGATCTTTCATTTGTTCAGGAAATGTGTAAACCACTACACTAAGGAGCCACTATTTTTTTTAACATAAAAAGAAATAAAAATAAGAGCCAATAAAATGGTGTCATTTAATACCTAAATGCTGTGATTAAAAAGCCTTTATTAGAAATGCAGATACACCTTAAAACAAATACAATTTTTGTAATAAATCCTAATTTTAAGTCGACTGCATAAATTTATGCAGACATGCAACATTGTAAGCTAAATATGCACATATAGCAGAGCTTTAAATGGACTGGCTTCATAAATAAAGAAAAGAGGAAAATGGAGGCAAATAACAGGAAGCCTAATCTGTATGCAAATAGAAGGGTTGATACAGCTATTCGTAGCTAGCTAGCAAAAGTAGAGTTAGTATATTTGATCTTGTTTTAAATAATGCAAACTATACAAAATTTAAATCTGAATTCTTTTCCATCTAAATGCAAATCAAGTGTTTTGTCTCAGTGCAGTTTCATCCCCTAAAATTTAGCATTGATCGCTTTAAGAAGCCATTCATAGAGTCTGCACACCTCGTCTGTGTCCTTCCACAATAAAAACATGCTACCCACAGTTGCAGTCCCCCAGCAGTATCTTGCAACATGTATAGTGCTTAAAAATTTTATTAGACCATCACCCAGTGTAAGGTTTATGCTACAACTGCTCTATATTGACATTATTGGTAATTACCAAAATCATTTTTTTATGTTTCTGTAATTGTTAATCCATCAGTATGCACAAGCTCTTTACTGAAAATTATATTTTTAATGCTAAAATATAATTATTGTTGTTATCCATTAATTTTCAAATAGTAAAGCACATTATTATTTTTTAATTAAGATGTCGAATTACAGTTATTTACTTGTATTCCTGAACAGAAAAATTAGTTTTAGTGGTTGAATGTTATGCTCGATTAATTTCTGACTTCTCAGAGAAGTCCAGTGTGCCGGCTCAAATTTGGGTATAAAAACTTGTGTTAACTGCAAAATAAAAAAAAATAAAAGTTATGCCTGTAAAAGTTAAAGATAGTAAGATGCTAGAATTCTGACTCTGATGTGGAGGCTGCACTGGTTCAAATGAAAAAGCGGTAGTGTTAGTCACCCAGTTGCTTGCTGAGGAGAAACTACTTCACTCCAGTTGAGTGTAAGGAGCACCATGGCCTGTTCCTGCACATCTGGGAAAACAGAAAAAAGGCAGCCTTCTACTATTTTGTATCAAAGAAAAATACAGGCTCTGCTTACACCCTCACTTCATTCACTGTAGCCTCCTTTCTCTTTCTCAGAGGCTCAGAGAAAATATGAGGACAACTGCGACTCCCTGCATGAGGAGTCTGTGTCAGAGACGGCAGAAAACTCTGGAGAGGAGGCCGGTGATGGTGCGCTGGACGTAGAGGCGGGAGAGATGACCGATGGAGGCGAGGATGACTATGACGAGGAGGGTAGCCACCATCTGGTAAGAGAAACGGTTGACAGGGCTGACAGGGGGGAAGAAAGCAAAGCACTTTGGGAGATCTCAAGTGGGCAGACAGTCTTCGCTTTCTGAAAGTTAATTTTCCAGAATTATTCATGGCCACAGATCTAAGAGAGCAGGGCTTCACATGAGTGAATGGTGAGGGTGCCCGGACTGACAGTTTCTCCCTGTCGACCCTGGCTGAAACAGTGGAAGTAAGCCTCTTCACAGGCCCACACACAGGCACAGGCTCACACACATATTCATGCTTACAGACTATAATTAAAGCAGTGGGCTCAAGACGCATAGGAGAGCGTTTAAGACAGACTTGACATGAAGTGGTGTGGGTCCAACCGTGAAGTGGTTCAGTTCAGAGGAGGTTTTCTTTCACAAGGTCAGTAGTCAACAAAAGCTGATCTGTCAAGGAGATTCAGTTATTAGGTTTATTTAAATAATAATAATAATAATAATTTAGTAGAAAATGTCAAATTCTTAGCAAGGTTCTTAATACTTTTGGGAGTCACATTATGTTATTTTCTATTCTTAGTTTAATTCAACCAAGATACATTGAAAATATTGCTAAATCTTCTAGAGGCAACTCAAACTCACAGATTACAAAAAAAAGTCACTGGTTTAGCCATTAATCTGTCAGCAATGTGTGATTTTTCAAATACAAGAATCATTTGGGCAATAAATTATTACATGTCACATTATAATGTTTAATGTTCTTTGGAATGATACATCAGTGCAGCCGCCATATTGTTCAAGCTAAGCCAGACCTCCCAAGGAAACCAGCATGGACTAGGTGAAGTCACTGACCACGCAAGTCTAAGAAGGCAAAGGTCTATACACAATTACAAATCATCATAACTCTCTGAATTTTCAAGCGGTTTGGCTTGTTACCAGTGCTAGAACTGTATTTGTGGTGTGGCATACTTAGTTAAATTTTTTTTAAAAAGTTTTCATACTAAATGGTTTTCTTACATTGATAATAACAGTAAGAGTTTTATATTTTGCTAAAATGAATATTACATATTACAGTTCTGGAGCTGCTTTTATCTGATGTTCTCACATCAAAATTTAAAAACTAAAATAACCATTATTTAAATCAGTTATGTTTCCTGTCTACCTGGTGCTATCAAAGTCTGACTTGACGTGTGAGCTATATATGAGTCATTTGCTGAAAAGTCTCTTTTTGTCAAGACTGTTTTCCATGAATGTCTTCAAACTTCAGCTTTTGGGAATATTAACACAAAAAAATCCATCCATCTATTTTTTTTTTGCTCTGTATGCTTTTGTAGCTATAATTCAGGTACATAGATAAGTTAATCTTTACTGTATGTCATTTAGTGCCATGAGACTACTTAACACACTAACACATGCACCTACCAGCCACTACATTAGACATACCTGTTCAACTGCTTGTTAATACAAAAAAACAGCCAATCACCAATGCATTTAGGCATGTAGACATGGTCAAGACCACTTGCTGAAGTGTAAGCCAAGCATCAAAAAGTGGTAAGAAAGGTGATTTAAGGGACTCTGAACATGACATCGTTGTTGTTGCCAGACTTCTGAGTATTTCAGAAACTGCTGATCTACTGAGATTTTCCCACAACCTCTAGGGTTTACAGAAAATATCAACAGAGGGTCAGTTCTCTTGGTGAAAATAACTTGTTGATGCCAGACTGCTTCAAGCTGATAGGAAGGCAACAGTTACTCAAATAACCACTTTGACAACCAAGGTATGCAGACGAGCATCTCTGAACGCACAACACATCAGGCCTTGAAGCAGATGGGCTACAGCAGCTGAGGACCACACCAGGTGTCACTCCTGTCAGCTAAGAACAGGAAACTGAGGCTACAGTTCATTCAGCCTCACCAAAATTGGACAATAGAAGATTAGAAAAATAATTTTCTGCTGCAACATTCGGATGTTAGTGTCAGAATTTGTTGTAATCAACATGAAAACATGCATCCATCCTGCCTTGTATCAACAGTATAATTAAACAGCCTATTTGAGTATTGTTGCTGACCATGTCTATGCCTTTATGACCTTCTGATGGCTGCATCCAGCACCATGTCACAAAGCCTAAACTGGTTTCTCGAACATGACAGTGAGTTCACTGTACTCAAATGGCCTCCACAGTCACCAGATCTCAAATCAATAGAGCACCTTTGGGATGTGGTGGAACAGGAGATTCGCATCATGGATGTGCAGCTGAAAAATCCGCAGCAACTCTGTGATGCTATAATGTCAATAATGACCAAATTCTCTGAGGAATGTTTCCGGCACCTTGTTGAATCTGTGCCACAAAGAAGTAAGGCAGTTCTCTTGATGCATGCTCAATAATCCAGGTAAAAGAATCCCAAAAAGTTGAATCTGTTCATCTGGACGTAGCGTTTTTTTAGTGGGAGAAACGTTTCGTCACCTTCTGGTAACTTCTTCAGAAGAAAATGCAATGTACTGTTTATAAGGTTGGGGAAACCTGCAGTCAGCTGAGACTGAAGAAGTTACCAGAAGGTGACGAAACATTTCTCCCACTAAAAAAACGCTACGTCCAGATGAACAGATTCAACTTTTTGGGAAGTAAGGCAGTTCTGAAGGCAAAAGAGGGCCCAACCCAATACTAGTAACGTGTAACTAATGAAGTAACTGGTAAGTGTACAGCGAC
>VUQS01062298.1:3211-13217 GCA_015108495.1 Heterochromis multidens
TGTTTTTGGACTCTTTTTTTTTTTTTTGGGGGGGGGGGGTGTTTTGCTACCCCTTGCTTTTTCAAATGGCTGTTTGAAGACTTAGACCTGGTTTTAGGAGAAGAACAAGGTTTAAATAATGGTTTAAAGGAGAAATGAAGCTGCAGTTCCTGAGTCAGTCCCCATAGACTCCCATTTTAAAATGTCCGACTTTACAGCAGAAATAAACATGTTTACAGCCTGCTATAAAAAAACTGTTTTGGTCTCTATACCTGATTTCCCCCTCAATAAAAACCATGCAGGTTTTGAATATTATTCTGAGTCATTTAACACTAGAACCGTCATTTTGACCCCCTTGGCATTTTAAAAATCGTGTAACTGTTAAATTAAAACCCTATCGTTTCATATTTCATGACTTTTCCTAAAATGGACTTATTCATCAAATAATGAATTGAAAAATGAAAAAAAAAAATTGACCACTTGTAAAACCACTACTGCTTTACACTGAGTTGCTTAGCAACACAATTGTTTACACACATTTTGATGTGAAGGCTGCTATAACAGGGCCAGAGCTAGCTAGATGTGACTGACAAATAAATATATAGGGGACTGTAGGTAGAAAAATTTATTTTTAACTTTTCATAAAGTTCTTCTTCTGTAATAATAAATTTTTTTTAAAAATGTGTTAGCTGTTGTGTTATTTGTTGTACCCTTTGTTTATTAGTTTATTTTAATGTGTATCATATTTTAACTTCACCATCTGTAATGAAGTGATCTAAATACTGATAAAACTAATAAAACCCCTAAAAATTAATCTTGAATACTTGTTTTGTCGATTCTTACTTAAAATTAGAAAAATTTGATGAAAATTAACAAAAATTCTGAACTTCCGCTGACAGGACTCTGACTTACTCAAGGGCTCTGGTTGCAGGACCCCTCCTGGCAGTTCTAGTGTTAAATTGTATTAAGGCTTAAAGTGTGCATCATTAGGGGCGTGGCCTTGTTCACTGACAGGTAGAACTGGCCCTAGTGATCAAGTTTGTGTTGGGCTGTTGTAGCAGCACTGCTAGACATGAAATTCTACTGGAGCCCATGCTCCAGTAGAATTATTGCTCAAATCACACTTTTGATTTCTTGAATGCCTGCTGCATGTATGAAATGTGTTATATGAACTTCTCTTGCTTATCCCACTGTTACAGTCTTTGGAATACTGTCTCTGCTGAAACTGGAGACTTTACTGGGTAGAAAGGTAAAATGTAGAGATAATAAACTTAAAATACTGATCAAAGTCTATACAGTGGAAATGCAAACTAAAGTATATAAATTAAAGTAAAAACAAATTCACAACAATAGTCTACAAACATACAGGCGATGTCAAGGGGGATGTGTCTATGTTTTAATTACAGTCTGTGGTTTTAAATGACAGCTGTGGGTTGGACGATGTGTCTTATCAGTGAAGCTTCTCACAAACATCGAAGTACCAACTGACCTGTGTGTTGGGATGTAGACTGTGCTGTCTGATTTGTTTGCTCCTGCTGATTGAGCCGCCAGGTTTTGGATTTATTCCCAAAGCTTTCTGTGTAAGGATCAATACAAGGCTTTTATTTTGACGGTCTGTTTCTGAGCTGCTGTTCACTTCAGAGACCCACCAGCAATAACCTCCTGCTGTTTGTTCATAAACAGAAGCTCAATGGCAAAAACACCCACCACAGATCTATATGATTCATCTTCCACTGAACTACACACACACACACACATACACACACATACGCCACCCGGCCAGTCGACCAGAGTGTGTTAATTACACTCACCATAGCTCACCAGGGAACGAGCAGAAACTCCTCTGATATGAACTGAAGTGTAATTACAGACTGGAAATATTTTTTACTCTGTGTATATATATATATGTGTGTGTGTGTGTGTGTGTGTGTGTGTGCGCGCGTCTGTGTGTGTGTGTTTGTTTTCAGAACCTACACAAACAGCCCCTCACAATGCACCATAATGTAACATAACAGAGGATGCCATAAGGTTTCTGGCTGAGCTCTTCATCAGCCTGTTCTCATTCCCAAAGCACCAAATGCCTCATCGCATATGGTCACGTATAAAGAGCCTCCTGGGGTCACACGGGGTTGCCAGGTCTGTTGTTTTCCCACAGAGTTGGGCTACATTCAGCGTGATGCTGCAGGTTACGTTTTTTGGCCTCAGTTTGGGTAAATCCCTAAGAAATGCATTAACTTAAATTGCTATGAATAAAAATCTATGTTTCAAACAAAATAGTATAGTTATATCTAAATCCGGTCAAATCAATTCCACTTGAGCACATACACAAAACACAAAAACATGTCACGTACACACACACAAGATCCTGCAACACTCTCTGCCCATCGATAACTGCTTCATAATTCCAGCTCCGTGCATTAGGCTGGTTTTTGGCTAGTTTGGATTGTCCATTGGCCTGTTTTTGTCCAAGTTGGAACCTCTGAGGCTGAACAATGAATCCAACACTGCAGTGCCTGAAACTGCACTTCCTCTAATTTCCACTTTAGGCTCCAAAATTGAGTCAGTCCCCATAGACTCCCATGATAAAATGTTACATTTTACAGCAGAAATAACAATTTACAGACTGGTGCCATTTTAATGTTATGAAGGGCTGTATTTGAACCAAAGCCACAATCTTTACCTGCTCTTTCGGTCACAAAGCTTCCAAACAGGACACAAACTGCTGTCTCCTAGCTGTGACTTCCTGTGCTGCCACTCACCCAGCCTCCAAATGTGGACTTCATTGCTTTTAAAAACAGGTCCTTATCTGTTGATGTCAAACATTGATGTAGTTGGTATGTCAAGTTGTAGAGCAACATATCTGTGAAACGCCAGCAGAACAGCAATCTCTAACCCTCTGAGATGAGAACTCATTGGCCTGCTGGTTATCTGGCATGAGGTAGGTCTGGATAGCTTTTTTCCCTTAATAAATGAAATCATCATTTAAAAACTGCATTTTGTATTTACTCAGGTTATCTTTGTCTAATATGTGTGACAAATATGCAAAAAACTAAGAAATTAGGAAGGGGGCAAATACTTTGTCACACCACTGTGTGTGTGTGTGTGTGTGTGTGTGTGTATATATATATACACACACATATGTTTGTTCGGACACATTTTAGTTTGAAAAACCCTCATTGTGAGAACACTCCATCAGGTTTTCAGGCCAGAGTCAGATGGTGAAGTTTAGGATGAGAACCTGGCAACAAGGGTCCTCATGGTCCTCCTGCTGATTATAAATGGAGCGGGAGGGGTAGGAGGAGCCACAGGGCAGGAAGTCCTCTCTACTAAGATTTCCTCTTCACATATGAGCTCCAGCAGCTGATTAACATGTTAAATATTAAAATGAATATTTTTCATGTTCTTTAAAATTCTCTGTTTTCTTAAAGACAGGTTTTAGCCTGATATTGGAGAGTCGACTCGAGCAGCTTGTGTGATAATGACTGTCAAGCTTTTACTGCCTGAACACAGAGGCCCGGGGCTCTTTGCTCTCCTACAATTTTAAAGACTAACTGAGGGATTGTGCTATATCGCTTCAGCTTAGTTTGAAGAACCATGAATCATTTGGTAAATTGAAAAATATATTTGACCCCTTTTCTCTCAGTATGATCCAAGGACTTCATAAACTGTGAGCTCCAGTTTTTGATGGTCAGTAAATTAAACCCTAATCTTTAGCAGCTGTATTCTCCATCCAAAGATGGAGAAGTACTTTCTTTTTAACATGGATCCTCTACTGTATATTACACATATATAAATGAAGGTTTCCACTGCAGGGCACACCAGAGAATTCAAACTTTATAAAGCTTCCAGATTTGGATGATGTAGACTAAACATGCCACTGAAACATCCCTACAGTTTTTAAGCCGTCTGCTAGGCTCAGTAAACTGGACCTCTCAACTGTGTCTGTGCTGTTGATGCATTTTGGAGCATTTTGAATCTCTTAAAATCCACCAAGTCATCAGTGAACCACTTAGGGGCAGGGTTAGGCTGAATTTTAGGCACATGCTAAACATGTGCAGTTCCAGAAACTAGGAGCTATCTCTTATATGATTTTTAGCTTTACAATTCTTATGTTACAAAATTTCCATTTGTGTGTCCCATAAAGGAGGAAACTCCCTATAAAGGGGTAGATGTGAACCTACCATTAGCCTTGCCCCTAATAGGTCACTGAAAACCTGGTGGATGTTAAAGCAGGCTAAAGCAGTTATCTGACAAATAATCCATCCTGCTGTTTGGTACAACCCATTAAAGAAGTCTGTGCTTCAGTTTTAGTGAGTGAAATGCTAGGATTTTATTAGTTTATCCTAAAGGGTAACAGACAGTTTTCTCCCTCTGACAAACCAAGTGATTTGACTAGTGCTGAATCCATGTTCATGCTAGTTAAAATATTTTAATTTAGGGAAAAATCATGCTGCACTGCGATCAGCTGGGATTCTCCCACAAACTCTGGATTCTCTCCCAGTGCTGCTGACCATCTGAAATGGAAGACAACCTATTCGATGCCATTTGAGGGCAGCTGAAGCTGCTGCTGATTCAGCTTTGCTTTTAGATAGAGATGTTAAAAAAGGAGGGGGCTCAGAGAAAAATGAGTAAAGTCGTGGGACTTCATATAAGTTCTGAAAATATGTTTCTGTAACTTCCTCCTAACCATGTTACGTGTTGGGTGTGAATATTTGTGGGTTTCCAATGTGACTGAATTCATGTGACTAATTTGAGGCAAAACTTCACTTTGCATTTGGTGTGAATGCACTATAACACTTTTGTAGCTCTAAAAAGGACCATCATGTCATGATGTCCAATATTGCCACGGTTCCTTCATCAAGGCTCCATACACAGCAGCACCATACAAACCCTGGGATGAGAGCGTTGCTTGCATACAATACTTCAAACAATCTTTTTTCTATTTTTATACAAGGTGATAAGTCCCACCTCAAGAATAAGTTCCCAAAAAAGTGTAAGCATCTCATAGATTTCAGCCATTTTCCGCTGTGGACCAACGTGGCTGTTAAACTAAATATTTAAACGTACTAAATCCAAAAACCACAAACTCAAAATAATTTAAACCTTGAGAATAAAAATGTTTCCAAAATATTGGACACATTTTAAGATGCAAAGTAGATATATATCCAGAAACCCTCACGCTTCATAACCTCCTGGCACTAACAAATAACCCAACAGTGATCTTTCAATCATTAAGTTACTATTTTAGACTCTTATGTGGGTAATTATTTTGGTGACACCCTGTTACTTATGCACGGTTTTTAGCTACTCTACACACCTCTGGTTTTGAGAGATCTGTGTATTTTCAAACACATATACAGTATATTATTGATGTTCCTCATCAGAATACATTAGATGTTAATTGTATTGAGAATCTTTAACCCAGCAGCATTTTTCTGCATTAAACACAAACTTTCTCTCACTGCATCTCAGAAATAATTAAACTTTCTAACTTCTGTCAGAGCTCAGTGGGAAATTAAAGCGACAACATTTCATCTGAACTTTTCTCTGTTCACATTAAAACTTTTTGTTGTTGGGTCTGTGGGGAGGAAGGCCTCTGTCACGGCTCTGTGGAGCTCAGCAGGCAGAGAGAGACTCCAGCACTGCCAGAGGTTGGGGGTTTAAATCCCACTGGGAGCTAGCTTGGATGGAAGGTTCAGCTGAACAACAGATGTTTCTGGTTTTTCCACAGAAAATCCTCCCTGAGCAGAGCAGCATCCAGGAGTTTAAGCCGCTCAAAGTTTGTCAGACAACAAACACGAAACAAGCTGCACAGAACAAAAGGCATTTTATGGACCACAAGAATGTGCCTGTATTTTTTTATTCATTACATGCAGTTTAAACACCAGGGTGTGCACTCCCTCTCACTCAGCAGCCTCAACTGTCCGTGATGCTGAAATATCACAGCTTTCAGTTGTTGGATTGCCATTAGTGCCAGGAGGATCCAGTGCTATGTTGCCTCAGTTTAACCCAGGTCTGGACCTCAAAATGTATCCCATATTTTAATCATTTCTCATTTCAAGTTTTACAGTTTTACTCTAAAGCGAGCGAACAAAATGAGGATTATAGTCCAGAGTGGCAGAGAGTAGCATTGTCAAATTGTCAAATCTGAAACTGCTTTCCAATACACTAATGGTATCTTTTAAAATCATTTTTGGTGATTATAGATGTCTAGTTAAAAGAAAGTACTGTTTTTATTCCACATACACATATGCGGTCTAAGTAAAGTTGGTCAAACGTCCCTCTCCCTGGTCACCTCTTCTGGTGGGACACCAAGGCATTCCCAAGTCAGCCAAGAGTAATGTGTAATTTGTGACACAGTCAGCTTAAAAAGATGCTGCATTAATAAGGCCAGCAGAGCTCGAAGTCAGAAGTTAAGTTAGATGGAATTCAGACTGACAGAAAGTGGCTCCAGTCTGCTGCATGCCTGGTGTTATGTGTGATAATGTAACAGGATTTGTTTGGAGCGTCAGCTGAAACAAAGAGGCTGAGCTTTGATAAAAAGCTCATCGCTGTGAGCCACGAAACAAACTGTCGGAGATACAGAGCGACACACACCTGCAGCATGTAAACTTATCTCAGCAGGAAGCTTCATCACGCTGTCAGGAATCAGATGAGGCTGCTTCTGCTTCACATTTTCATCTCTAACTGCAGTCTTAGACAAAAGAAAAATACCAGTTAAAACAGGAACTCCAAAACTTTTTATTTCAGCCTCATCTTCAGTAAATTCTGGTAGAAAATGAAACTGAATTATGAGTTCCCCTAGGGCTGTAATCACATTTAACTTTTTTCCATTAATTTGTGTAGCTCAGTTGGTTCTGCAGTCATATTTCTATTAACTATCAGCACTGTGAGATAAGTTAAATACATAGAAAAGCCTGTAGCCTGGCAGGTCAGGGTGGTGTTTTCTGTTTTTAATAAATGGGACCTGGGGGTGGACTCTAATTATCAGGGGATCGCACTGCTCAGCCTCACAGGGAACACTAATACCAGGGTCCTGGATTCAGTATGGATTCTTTGCAACCTTCAGCCTTGTGAGGACTTGGAGAGGGCTTATTGTATGACGGATGCTCTCCGGGAGTCTTATGGGCACTGCAGAGGTATGGGGCAGGGCTGGGTAATGACCTGTTGGATAAATTTGTACTTTCACAAGGATGTCAGCTTCTACTTACTACTCTTCATCTGACTTAATTTGACTATAATAAGCATTCAAAGCTTTTTCTTACTAACAACCAAGCAGTGACTGGCAGTTAACCTGCACAAATACACACAGATGTGCTGCCATTTCAATCAGTGTAGCTCACATTGTCTTTGGGCAAAGTTGGACAGCAAACATCAGCCTGATGTCTCTTTTCAAAGAGACAATAAATAGATTTGTTTCCACATCTGCACGTCCATGAATAAAGTAACAGCAGAAAATTCAGGAGACTTTTCAGACACAGCAGTCCATGACTGGTTGCTAACAAAACCTGCAGTATTTAATTTTGTGTGCTCCACTTTTCTCTCTCCCCCCCCAACCCATCACTGCAGATGTCTCCCCTCCCCGAGCCTGGCTCTGATGGGTTCATTTGGGTTCTCTCTCTAATATTGTAGTGTCTTTACCGTACAGTATGAAGCACCTTGAGATAACTGCTGTTGTGAAGTGGGGCTATGTAAATAAAAACTGAATTGAATTAAAGTTTTTATTTCAGGAAATGCTAAACAGAGGGAATAAGATATTTTTGTAATATAGTTTATCTGTGTAAGACAGTAGAGAACTACAGTATAAATTTCACAAGCTGTTAAAAAATATCAAAGTGTTTGTTTGTGTAACACAAATAATTAATACAAAGTTTTAAGTATATTTAAAGATCATTTTATTGCATTTTTGCCTTCCTTGAATTGATAGGTGTAGTTGTACATAAAAATAGAAGAGGAGTCACATCAAATAAATGTCTGACCACTAAACATTTGATTTCAGGTAGTATGGGATATCATTAATGTTGTTATGAGCAATCATAAAACATGGTCATCAGATCTGTTTGCAATCTTCATGGTGAAGCTTGAGGAGAAGGGTGTTTGTTTTTAGGGGTCAGAAGTACCTCTCAGGTCTTTGCAGATGATGATTCTACTGGCTTCAGAGCATATCAGCAGATTGAAAAACCTCAAAGTTTGAGGCCAAAAATGTCTGAAAATGGTTCTGGACTCCTGATTGGGAGTCAGTAGTTGCCTTAAGTGAAGGCGCTCAGGTACAATGCATCCAGAAAGTATTCACAGCACTTCACTTGTTCCACATTTTGTCATGTTACAGCCTTATTCCAAAATGGATTAAATTCATTTTCACCTCAAAATTCTACACATAATACCCCATAATGACAAAGTGAAAAAAGTTTGCTTGAAATTCTTGCAAATTTATTAAAAGTAAAAAATAAAAATATAACATGTACATAAGTATTCACAGCCTTTGCTCAATACTTTGTTGAAGCACCTTTCTGGATGAACTGTACACGCAGGTGTTTGGGGCTGTAGCCCTCAGATAAGGCTTTTTATTCAACCTCTCTACCTTGGTGACACATTTAAATTTGTTTACATCTGTCCTAAATATCACAAATGTCCTCACATCTCTAAAATATCCGTTTTTCCCCAAAAACTCTTGACTTTGCAAAAATGTCCACACTTACTTTCCAAAAGCATTGTCAACCACTCAAAGCACTTTCCACAACAAGCCACATTTACACAGTGTTTTCACTATCTCATACACATTTCACTGTTTCATTGTAGTCCTAACAAAACTCCCACCCCAAGAAGCTAGAGAGAAAATGTTTACCTAATTTATGTCCCTGTGATTCATTTGAGTGCAGTGTGAGTCTTTACTACATGTCGCAGTAGTTTGTAGTTGGGCTACTTTCTCTCCTCTACTGGTAATGTCTTTGTGAGAGGGGAGAAAGGGGAGTGTGGAGCGCAGTTGTAAAGACAGCAGAGACAGAAGAGACAGAGAGATGTTCAGGTTGATGACATCTCGTTAGCCAGCTGTAACAAGGGTAAAATTGAAGATTCAAATGTTAAAACCTCAGATGGATAGATGCCGTAATTAAACATCTGTAAGTCTGATAACAGGATCCTCAGTAGACTATTAGCAGTTCTCCTGATTATTTACAGCAACAACAACTTCATTTCAAAGGGAAAGCAGGAGTAACAACCATTAAAAAACGGTCTAATTTTAATAAGTGAGAAAAGATGCACGGATAGTGAAAAGTAGCACCGCAGACCTCCTGTTTCTCTCAGTCTGTTTTTAAAAGGCTTTTTTTTTCTTGATGAGATAAACAGCAGCTCTCATATATACAGTGGTGTGAAAAAGTATTTGCCCCCTTCCTAATTTCTTAGTTTTTTGCATATCTGTCCCACTTACATGTTTCAGATCATCAAACAAATTTTCATATTAGACAAAGACAACCTGAGTAAATACAAAATACAGTTTTTAAATGATGATTTAAATGATGATGAGCAGCCGAGTGTTCAGGTTACAGCCGTCCCCCAATTCTAATAGCACTGTAGTTTTCACACAAACATATACATCCTATACACTTTACACACACACACACCAGCATATCCACCCAACATATCACCTCCAACACTGAGTATGTGGGGGGCCGGGGTGGCTCGGGCCTCTTCGGGACGGGGGGGGGCTTGGCTGGGTGTCGGGCGGCTGCTGTGCGCCTGGGGCCCTGCCCGGCTCGTGTTGCGGGGGCTGGCCTCTGGCGGTGTGGGTCGTTCGTTGCCTCTGGTTCTCTGGGACTCTCGGCCTTTGTCCATGGGCGCTCCGTCTGCGGCCTCCCTCCTTCTCCTGCTGGGGTGGATGCGCGACTGTCATCGGAATGTGTGGCCTTGGATCTTCGGTACTCTTGGGGGCTGCGGTTAACCCGGATCTCCTGGATCCTTCTCTGTCTGCCTCTGGCTTCTGGGGGGCGTTATTGCGGCTTCTCACCCTCAATATATAGTACATTTTGTG
>VUQS01062303.1:0-10715 GCA_015108495.1 Heterochromis multidens
CTGTTACAGTTGGCTTGGCTTTTCCGCCGCGTCTTCAGCCGCTCCTGCAGCTCGTCAGCCGCCGCGGCTACCAGCTCGGCTGCCGCAGCTTAACCAGCTCCCGGGTCATCAGCCGCCGGATCTCCCGCTCAGCCCCCGCGACTTGTCAGCCCCCGCGCAGGTCAGCTCCCGCAACATTGCAGCTGCCGGGTCGCCGACTCTTCAGCTGCCACAGCCCTCGCCAGCTGCCACTTTCCACTCTCGCCTGCTTTCACTCTCTCCTCGTCCGGACTCGGCGTCCTCATCAAGTAGGGGAGGCCTGATTGATTCATGCCAGTCTGGTGTGCTGGCTGGCCTCCCCTGACGTCACGCCCTGACTCCGCTGCCACAGCTACAGTTGTGGGAATACTGGTGTTAAAAAACACTTTATTTGTTTGGAAACCAAATGTTATTGCACTTTTGTTCATATAGCAGTATTTTAAAATAAAAGTATGGAATACACTACTTTTGAATTCATTATTGAATTTTGCACATAACAATGCGATTAATCGCAGAAAAATCATGCGATTAAAATTTTTAATCGTTGCCCAGCACTAGACAATAGTAATCAAATTAATGAGCTATTATTAATCTCTGGCTCTCTTCCACAGCATGTCCTTCTCCCTTCACCCCCAACCGGTCGCAGCGGATGGCTGCCCCTCCCTGAGCCTGGTTCCGCCAGAGGTTTCTTCCTGTTAAAAGGGAGTTTTTCCTTCCCACTGTTGCCAAGTGCTTGCTCATAGGGGGTCGTTTGATTGTTGGGGTTTCTCTGTATTATTGTAGGGTCTTTACCCTACAATATAAAGTGCCTTGAGGCGACTTTTGTTGTAATTTGGCGCTATATAAATAAAATTGAATTGAATTGAATTGAAATTTTAAATATTAAGAAAAAAGAATCTCTTCAGAAATTGAAATGCCAAAATTAACATCATAGGATGCATTAGGTCATCCCATAGTTAACTCTGGATGTACCAGCCAGAAAAAAAAGAATATTAGGTCATTGTTAAAATATCCTATAAGTAACATGATTTAATGACTAGATTAAATATGATGGCTGGTATTATTCACAAGCTTGTACAGTTTCTACCATACAATCAGTTACATAAGCTACTCAAGAATAAGTGTCAAATATCAAAACTAATGCAAATAGCAATTTGTTAAATGATGACTTAAAAAATCTACTGTATCACCTTACTAAGTCCAGAAAAAAAAAGTTTTTTTTTAAACAATTTTTTTTTTCATCCCTGGCCTTTTTTGGTAGAGCAGGCAAATCAAAAGGAACCTATAACAGTCTTTTGGGTGACTGTGTCTGTAACGTAAATATTCAGAAAGCCTCTCTTCTCCTTAAAAAAAAAAAGTCCTGGTCTCCACCCCTAAGTGAGGGAGGTTATGTCACATTTGATATCACTGAAATGGGCTGCAATTAGATAATCACTATCCTTTCAGCGAAACACACTTTTATCTTCACTTATTCCATGTTTTATTTTTCTTATGGTTTTAAGACCACAGGTACAGGATGTTTTTGACATTGTAGTTTTCCAAATTCAGTTCCTTTAATCTCTTCTCGTGGACTGTTATGCAACCAATGTGTGGACTTCTTGCTAATAAATGTTTGTCATGCCTGCTAAAAACTAGTTATTTAAAACATATTTTAAGCATTTTTAACTATTTTGTGTCTCTCACAGCTGGCACCATCTCAGGTGAAGAGATGCCCATCATAGCGAGGATGAACATCAAAGAGCACCGTGACAGTTTCTCCAGTGAAAAGTTCAACTTTAGACTTCACCACAACATCACCTTCTACGTGTATGTGTCCAACTTCAGCTGGCCAATCAAGATCCAGGTAAGGTTACACAGGGAGGCAGGGCTGTGAAAAGGCAGGAGAGTTAATGCTGTAATTTTATTTTCATTTGATTTACTAATTGACATGACTGTAAGTCATGTAGACATGCCTTCACTGATGTTCTGTTTGTATTGTAATACCTTTTCTAAACCCCTGAGAAAAAGTCCTGATAGTACTGTTATAGAAAAGGTTCAAACTAATACTGAAACTAATAAAAAGGAAAGGGGCAGAACAGTCTTTAAAGAAACTCAATTTATAATGAAAACAAACTAAAAAAAAATATTTTTAAGAAATAAAAAGCAACAACCCTGAATCAGAGTTTTAGCTCTGGTGTATGAGGTTATTATAACAATTATAAATGGACAATAATATTTCTTCTTCTTCTGTTTAGTGTGTATGTGGCAACAGAAAAATAACTCTGGAATGTGATGATGATTGTTATGATTGTGGTGATTTTGATGGTTGTGATACATTCTAGGAACCAATCAGCTAGTCTTCAGACTTCAGCCTCAAAAGTAGAAGGCAGATATCTGAGCCAAAACTTCTTGTTCCATTCATGGGGTTTTTGTTGGCAGATCTAGTGGACCCACAGCATTATCGGGTCTTTAAATCAACACAACCATAACAGTTTCTTTAAGAATAGTATATCTCACAGTTACAAGCAATATAGGCCACATAAATGGTTAATATTTTGTATTTATGTATGTGGGAGCACATTTATTACTAAAAGTGCTATTTGTTTTTTCTCATAAAATGTAACAAATAAAATCAAATGAATCAAAATGGGTAGAAAAGACATGTTCATAGTGAATTAATATAAATGAAGCTAGTTTTTTGAATAGGTTTTTGAAATTGAACAGATTCATGTCAGTCTACACAACACATCAGCCCCATATCTTGCACTTGATGCATGCATACTGTGACTTCCTGTCCATCTTGTGTTTTATACACATGTGATGTTGATCCAAAGTGTGTGCTGGTTTTTGATGCTACTGGACCTAGAACAGGATTTACATCAGGAACATCGTCCTGAGCAGGATGATTTTCTGGGTGGAATATGGGATAAAAAGTCCTGCATGAGTAACCACCATTCCTGTTGGCCCCGGTTGCACTACAGTGACACCCATGCGGGGTGGCTCATTCGTTGGCAAGAAGAACTTTCAGTTTCACCATTTTTTGACAGCCATATTTCTCATTGTGCATTCATTGAAAACACGTTTTTATATTTTCTTCACAGGACAATAAGTCAGAGGTTTAAAAAAAACAATTAATTGCATCATTTTTCTTCTAGTGGACATTGAAAATGGATCAGACAGACCTGAACATCAAAAAGTTCATAACAAGCAAAATTGTTGTCAGATGACAGTTGATGGTTTAATTGCATTTTAGTAAATGCAGTCCCTCTTTTGCTTGCCACCTGGAGAATTCACCTGCATACAACCAAAGGGTGCTTAAACATGATGGGTCAATAGAACTCAAGTTCATTACAAGCAAAAACCAAAAGCTTCCTGTACTAAAATCTTGTCTGTTGAATACAGAGTCTCCCTGTTCATATGCAGATATGTGTTTTTTGAGATTAAGTGTGATGTAGAAGAAAAGATGCTTGATGATGACTTTGTTTGGATCTCAAAGAAGAAAAGGAAGTTCATTGTTCTGTGGTCATAAAATTCTTTGTTCCATTTTTTTAATTTTATTTTTTGGGTTGTCTATAAAATTGCATTGTGCAAGTTCTCTGTATTCAATTATAGTTTGAATTTGTTATTATTGAAAAGAATAATTTCTGTCTTCACACTTTAAATCAATTTCCCTTTGGGAATAATAAAGTTAATCAAATAATCAATGAATAATGCAATACATCATGCAAAAATTGAAATGATGGAGTCATTCTGTCATGTTTAACTATGTGCAGACCACAGACATTTTTCACAAAAGCAAAATATTTTTTTTCTTTTGTTTCTGATTAACTGGCATCTACTGGGACTGTGTCTACCACACACGCACTACTCACACACCATATGCTGCAGATGTGGTGCAAGCATCAGTTTCTAAAGGAAAGGATCTTTGTTAAATAAATGTCTCTTGTGTTGGCTCAGGAAACATGCTGAAATTCTGTTCTATTATTTTATAGAATGAAAGATAGAACTCAAAGTTTATTGCTTCAGTGTTTACTTTTAAAATGTTGCAATATTTCCCTCCTAGGACTTGCGTATAAGTTAAAAGCAGCTATTGATTTAATGCCCATTATGAATCCAAATAAAACAGTTTTTGGATTGACAGGGGATTCACAGCCATTATGTTGAAACTTGTGCCTGAGTGAGTCAGTAACGGTGTTTGGAAGAACACGTTGGAAACACAAAGTATGCGTCATGATGATGATGATCATCCCGAGTTTTCAGGAGCTGTCTTTCTGCAAAACATATAGCCCTGACAGGACATTGAGCATAAACTATTCTGAAAAGTGTTTGGCAAATCTGCTATCACATTTAATGATCTGTGAGTTTTCCAGTGTCTCTCCATCAATTATGCAGCACCGGATTAAATCTCCAGGCGGCAGCCGCACACACTGAATATTCACACTCCAGCCTTATGATCCATTAAATTGAAGTAGACTTTTAGTGGTGATATTTTAAAATGACTGTCATACAGGTTCTGGGGTGTGGGCTGATGAATGGTGTCAAGAAGTGAAAGAATGTAGAAATTAGGGCAGAGTGATGACGGGTAGGATAGTTAACTGATGTTGAGACTACCTTACAGTCACAATGTCCAGTGTTGAGGAAATGGAGACATTTTAATTGACAGATTGGGGGAGAAGGACAGCAGATCTGGAAGCAGTTGAGGAGGAGATGGTTTGGAAACTGATGAAGTGGAAAGACTACAGTAGCTGTAAGTTTTGGATGTTTTTTTAAGTCCCCTGTTCATTTGTGAAACAGATAAGAGGAAAATAAATGTTTTACCAGCTTGAAAAAAAAAAGCCAGGATCTTTTTGTTAAGTAACTATTTTTAATACTAATTTCAGCCACAGGCGACTGAATTAAATCACTACTTTATATTCTAAATAGGACTGAAAGCCTGCACATTTACTTTAAGGTCACTGCAGTGTACTTCTATTAAAAACACATAGTTGTGGGCTGTGTTGTAATTTCATCATTCATTTTTTTTTTTTACATTTTATAAACCTTGACAACATATAGTTCTCACTGCAGATGAGGGGCTATGAGAATCTTAGTAAACCTTCTAATCAGTACATAGTTATCTGCTAATAAGTTACTAATAGACTGTTAACAAAAGAAGCTTAATGGAGATTTAACAATGAGAATAAGTTAGTTAAAATCAATAAATCTACATGTAATACTATTATAAAAACTCCAGGAAATAATAATAATAATTATTAATGTTCTTAAATAGTCTATAACTGTTAGGAGTTTGGATTAGTTTGACTAAGCTGTACCACAAAAAAAGCTTGTTTAAAAAAGAAAATAAAAAATTCAAACATCTTTTCTCTACCTAATCCACCTAACCTCACCCTTACCGCCAGAACAGCAGCGTTCTCAGACTTTTAGACAGCTTTCTTTTCATCACAGCTGATGGTTTGATGTATAAAGTACATTTTAAGTGCACACAGGATTAGTAACTCAACCCCAGTCAGCTTGTGTTATCACAGTTGTTTGGTATGTATAAATGTCAGAGTTTATTACTGAGTATTCTGCACCTCGTTATGGGTCATTTGTCCATCGATCGCTCCCCTCATATGCATTTCCCATTAATGGTACATTATCAAAGCTCCATATATCTGCTGGTGGAAAGGTGATATGATAATTACCATGAGGAAGCCTATCTCACCACCATGTCAGACAGGCCCGTGTGTAAGATGAGAACCACTCAGTGTCCGGTCCTGTGACCTTGGTGGCTTCTGACGATGGAGCAGGGCGAGTTTGAGAAATTGTCCTGAGAATTGATAATGACCTGGCCTGATATATTTGATTTAATAGAACTGGGCACACACACAAACACATGCAGGTCACAGGACAAAGAGAGGCAGGACAAAGCGAGCATGTGAGAGCGCAAAAGCGCAACAGAGGAAAGCAACAAATCTCGACAGGTACTGGCTTGATTGTCAGGAAATGTAGAATTTGTTACTGCTTAAGAGGACGATTGCAAGGGATTTTAACACCCCTCTGACCTTGTGTCGAGAGCTACCATCAGGTCTGACTCTCTCCTTGACCAAAGAAAGAATGGCTTCGTTTTGAATATTCAGTGCACACCGAGGAAAAATCCTAATATCTTTGGAAAAAGAGTTCTCCTCATTGACAGGCACTGGCTTTTATATTCTAAGGGATGCAGTGACAACATTTTTATCAACATATTTCAGTGACCCAGCAATAATGATAAACTAATAACTTTAGAAGGTACTGCACTATATTTACATGACATTGCAGGAGAATATAATTTTGTTTTATACTGAATATCAGAGATTGTACTGAAAGTTAACCTGGCTTACTCATAGAATCGGTTTGACCTTTAAGCTGTGTGCATCTCTGGCAGCATGATTTGACACCAAAAGTGATGTTATCTTTTGTGGCAGTGAAACACAAACACACACTATGATACACAGTTTCAGTTCACATGGCCCCGATGTCAGGTCCTCCTCAACTTCATATTGAGCCCTGGGCCAATAAGACTGCAGGCCAGCTCTGGACTGAAGTCTGTCATTCAGTGGCTTTTACGCAGACTCAGGGCACAACCTTGCTGACACCACGTGTAACCTTCTCTCACTCGGAAAGCCTCTTGTCTCTGCGGACATTTATTTTGTAAATGCAGTTAGCTGTATCTGTAAAGCAGAACAACCTATGTAAAAATATCTTGATGCATGCTCAATAATCCAGGTAAGGAATCCCAGAAAGCTGAATCCGTTCATCTGGACGTAGCGTTTTCAGTGGGAGAAACATTTCGTCACCAACTGGTAACTTCTTCAGTCTCAGCTGACTGCAGCTTTCTGGGCTATGTAAAAATATTTATATTATTTGTGACAAAGCAAAGTGGCCTCATAGTGTTTCCCTCATGGCATCTTGACGTCAGCTGACAATTGAGAGCTGGATGTGGAACAGATTTTCATTTTCTCCGTCACACTGGTCCTTGCACCTTAGTCCTAGCTTTCCTGCACTCATCATCATGATACAATTTTGATTAGAATGTTACTTGTTTTAAATGTGTGTAGTGGGGAGTTACAGTATTTTTGATGTACCCACATTACAGCCCTGATGCTATTCATGCAAAATGCCTGCTAGTCACTGCTAGTGTGCATTCATTCCATCCATCCATCCATCTATCTTCTGCCACTCATCTGTGTCCAGGTCGTGGGGGCAGCAGTCTAAGCAGAGCTGGCCACCTGCTCCAGCTCTTCTGCGAGGATACCGAGGGGTTTCCAGGCAAGCCAAAAGATATAATCTCTCAAGCATGCCCTGGGTCTGTCCTAGCCTTCTCCCGGAAGGACTTGCCTGAAACACCACACCTAGGAGAGGCATTCAGGAGTCAGGCATCTGACTAAGATACTTTCAGTATGAAGGAATAGCAGCTTGACTCTGAGCCCCTCCCAAATGACCAAGGTTCTCACCCTGTCTCTAATGCTGAGCCAAACCAGCCTACAAAGCAAGCTCATTTCTGCTGCTTGTATCCGTGATCTAACTCTTTTGGTCGCTACCCACACCTTGTGGCCCTAGATGAAGGTGAGACCATAGATCAGCTGGTAAATAGACAGCTTCACTTTCACACACAGCTCTCATGGTACAGTGTCCACAACAGTGTGATGCCTTACCAACATGTCTGTCAGTCTCCCACTCCACTGTTCCCACATTTGTGAACAAGACCGAGATGCTTGAATTTCTCCACTTGGGTCAGCAACTTCTCCCCTGGAAACCCTCTGCCAGTTGGCTATGCCTAGAAATTCTGCCCATAAAAATTAGAAACAGAATCTGTGAAAAAGGGCAACCGTTTCCTCCTTCCTTCCTACTGTATAAATACAAAGATATAGCAGCGAGGAATGAGACCAGTTTCAGACCAGTTTCAGCTTGTCTCACATCATCACAGCAAACTAAACCTTTCTAACATTCACAAATACAGCTTGTATTCAGAAGTTCCAACACTTTGCAAATGTTTGCGTTCTCTTTTTTTAAAACAAACTTAAGTCAGAGATAATAATTATATGTTGCATCTAAAAGTACAGATGCAACATATCCCAGGCAAATGTAGATCACCACTCTAATTTGTTCATTTGACACCATTTTTTCCACAAACCAGGACTGGCCTGGTTTTGTTTCTAATCAAAAAATCATGTTTTATTGATTGGGCTCACAAACATTGTTGGAACATGACCCAGTTTCTCTCTTCATCTTTTTTGTTTTGAAAGAAGTGCTAATTTAGCCAGAAGTTGTATAACTCAAGACCATAACCATTTCTAATTTGAACATCTCTGTTTGTAATTTAGCAGAATGTTATTTTTAACAGTAAAGGGCTGTAATATTATTTAAATTAACAGTCCTATGTTTGCATTTTTTGAAGACACTAAATTGAAATTGACAGCAGGAAAATTAAATGCTCTGTGCTGTAAAAAGAACTTGCTCTGTAGCTTCTGCTTCCCTTCTACATCGCTCCATGCATTGCAGCCTATATGCCAGTTGATTAAAAGCCTTCTGTCAGAGGTGAGCAGCCATTTTGTTGCAGAGGAACTCAGGGCTGTGATAATTTGATTTGCCACGCAGTGCTCAGTCACTTATCGTCTTTGCTTGCCATCATTGAAAAGGATGCCTCTTCTAATCAGATATCCGCCACACACACAAACACCCTCTCTGATCAGTCAGTTGCAAAGTATCCATTATTGGATTAAAACAGAAGCTTAAATGGTTAACTGTCTGACCATCACACACATACGTACACAGGAGGAGGAGGAGGAGCACATCTATCCGATGCATCTTGTTGAGGCAGTATTGTATTTCATAGGCTAGAAGAGAAGCAGAGAGGCAGAGTACTGCTCTTGTAACCAGACAGGAAGTCATCAGCAGTCATCAAGAGAAATTAGGTTGGTGACAGAATAGATACAGTATGTGTAGCATGTGCGTTCGGGAAATGGTCGCTTAACATTTATAACGGCAACATTTAATTACCAAAATCAATGTATTTAATGAATCATCTGATTCTGAGCTTAGACATTTGAAATATTTTCACAAGTGTTTCAGTGATAGAGTTGTGTATATTATGGAGGTTGTAACTGAATATTTCAAACCAGAACAATAAATAAATGGAGAAGTCCTGACTGTTCTGTCATTTTGGGTATTCACTGTTTGTTCCTGGTGTTTGAGCTGTAGATTGATGCAGGAGCGTGCCTTAAGCACCTGTTTAAAGAAGACTACATCTGTGAGCTCTCCTAACAAGTGCACACATATGGCAGAGCAGGACTCATTTGCATAACATGTAGGTGGAAGCAGCACTTGGCAACTGCCTCACTTTGGTCATTAGGTCCTTATGAATATTCAAATATTGAGGGAGCGTGCACTGTAAACACATCTCTTTTCATTTAACATGCTGATATTAGCATGTGTACATGATTTCTATATGCTCCATAAGCACCTCTCAATTTCACTTTAATATCAAGCACTGCATCACTGTTTTGGGCTACTATGAACATCTGAAACACTAAAACTTAATAAAGAGTTATGGGAAATAATCTCAGCATATTTATTTTTCACTTAAATGCTTTAAAGCTTGTTTTATATTACATCCAGAAAAAAACTATTTCCTAACATGTTGGTATTTTGAATGAACTTCTGTTCTCATTTTATAAATAACTTTTGAACTACGTTTTCAAACTCACTGTATTTCACTTAAATTGGTCATCTGTAATTTTAAATTACTTGTATTACTTAAATGAATTGCACTTAGGGATGGAGTAATTCCTCTCTTCAACTCTTAGACTAAAATTGAATATGGGGTTAATTCAGGGAGGCCATCGAGTATATTAAAGTCAGCTAGTCCTGGTAGATAAGGTAGTTGCACTGCCAGCCCATATCAGCAGACTGGTAAAGCCTTCAGCTGCTGTATATCTGCAAGCCGCTTTGAAACCCACCTCTACTCCAGCTCCTTCTTTTTATGCTGTATTTGTCTCAATCGCTGTCAAATCTTTTGGTACTGACACCTGTTCTGTACTTTTCTTGCTGATTCCCTCATTCTGCATTATGTTTCCCACATATGCACTTGGGGGGTTAGGGAGATGCAATATGTACTTCATATTCTACCTGCTCATAACAGAAATATCAGATGAAAAAGTTTTGTATTTTTTTACGAAATGGCTTAATATTTCAAGGTTGATGATTGTTTTCAGAAAATTAAGGACTAAATTGAAATAATTTGCATATATCGAACATAAAAATTGTCTTTTGATGGGAATCTTAATACACAAAATCTCTCTTTGTCTGCAAACTCTTTACACAATCAGGAGTTCAGCAAAATTGACACACAGGTACAGTTGTGCTCATAAGTTTACATACCCTAGTTCTTAATACCGTGTATTGCCCCCTTTAACACCAATGACAGCTTGAAGTCTTTTGTGGTAGTTGTGGATGAAGCACTTTATTTTCTCAGATTGTAAAGCTGCCCATTCTTCTTGGCAAAATGCCTCCAGTTCCTCTAAATTCTTGGGCTGTCTTACATGAACTGCACGTTTGAGATCTCCCCAAAGTGGCTCAATGATATTGAGGTCAGGAGACTGAGATGGCCACTCCAGAACCTTCACTTTTTTCTGCTGTAGCCAATGAAAGGTCGACTTGGCCTTGTGTTTTGGATCATTGTCACGTTGGAACGTCCA